>CBVK0100410234.1:0-12541 GCA_900067695.1 Picea abies | reverse complement strand
TTTATCACTTAAGCATAGGTATGCCTTCCTTGGGTTTGAAACATGTCATAACATTTGTCTAATGGTTTTTTGCAACTTCTACTAGGTTCTCCGACTCCATACCCTTGCTTCGACAGTCTACAAAGTACTTCAGTCATTAGTTTCCATCTTCTGACCTCACACTTTGGGGGGTAATATGTTACACGTCAAAATTTCTCACTTAGATGATGTTTCATTCTCATTATCGCAAGTTTCACAAGTGTCGCAAAATCATATTGTCATCTCTCTTATATTGCATCTCAGATGACATCATAAGAACACTTGAGATATCCTCTAAGATTCATTGGAAGATGAAAATATATCTTTTGGCAAAGAGTACAAACTTTTACCTTCATAAATTACCATCATAAAAGTGTTTTTGGACATCAGTGCTCCCCTTCCCACTTGCAAGGAGCGGTAGTACTTCCTGACCTCTTAGCAGGGAGCACTGCAATGCTCAGTGGCCCACTTTGAGGGAGCGTTGATCTGTTGAGAAAATCTTGTGGACGAATCGCTCTTATCTGTAAAGACAACTAAGAAATATCCGAGTCATTTTGGCTCGAATCCAAGTCCAAGGATGGATCTAAGGGGATTCCCACAATGGATGGAGTAATATCCTCAACTTATACCAAGAATATCTAAAGTGTTTAATCTTCTCAAAGCCTATATAAGGAGGCATTCTCATGGTGAAAAGGGGGAGAATAATTAGTGAAAAGTATTGCCATTTTGATTGTGGATCATTCAAGCAAGGGGTTGGACAAGGAGAGCTTGGTGAGGATACTACATCCACATCTACACTTTGTAAGCACCTTTTTTTTTCTCATTAATACATGTGCTTGGCATGTTTCCTTCAATATTGTGTACATTTGCATGATCTTGTCTTTTGGATAAATCTAGCTTTAAACTAATCATGTAGAAAAAGTATGTTTTGTCTTCATTGTTTATTGGATTGGAGGACTTGTTAAAGGACTTAGAGATCAAGCTCAACTTGGATTGAGCGAGGAAAAACTTCATAAAAAGGTACTCATACTTTCTTCCTCTTCTCTATTGACTAGTTTAGCTATGTTTAAAGGAAAGTCAGTGTTCAAAGTTAGCACTTTTTTATATTGGTCATAGGGGTCTAAGATCCAAGAGGGAATTCACCTGTCCACAAGGGAATTTTCCTACAACAATATGCTTCATGGATCCACAATGTACTTTATTTGGTGTCCATTATTTTCCACACCTAAGAATCGATATGCCCACCTCGAGAAGATATTCATCTCATACCTTATATGTTGTTGCAGGTACTTCTGTGATCCAATGTTTGGTGTGCTCCGTCGGACCCCAATTAGTAGCTTCCTCCACCAAATTATAATATATATTTTCCATTAGTTTCCCTTCTAAGCTCACACATTATGGGGAATTTTCTATAGCATCTTTAGCCACCTCATTCAGCTAAGATGCACCTTATTATCCTTGATGCATTCTATGCTTGAGTTTGGCTAGTTGAATCCCTTTATAAATATGCAAAAAAACCATCTTTTCAACATAATTGAAATCGCTCTCTTCTTACCTTCAATAAAGGATAAATTACCTTCCAAAGTCAATAAAAAAAATGTAAAATCACAAACATTACATTCTACTTAGCGAGGTCTATGGGAAAATTAGTTCCACAACTTCCTAATTCCCATGAGTAATAGTATTAACCATATTTAAATGGTACAAATAGGACTTCATTGAACGATAAAGGGGACCGAGGCCTATGCTACTAGAGTTATCATCTAGTCTTGATCATTCAGAGCATTTTTCCCCATTGTTTTTATGACTGAAATTTCCCTTAGAATTTCCGTTCTCACTTTATTCCATCTCCTATTTCCTAAGAAAGAGGCCTAAGACACCCTTGTCTTCCTCTTATTTTCATGGAGAGGAACATCAAAGGTCAAGCAATCCTGAGTGGTTTGAGGAAAGAGGAATATGGATAGTAGTTACAGGTAGTGTTGGTAGTAGAAGTCATGTATAACATGCTGTATTATTTATATTCTTAATAAAAATGGATATCTCTCTTCTCCCCCCCTAGATACTACATATTTACATTCTTATTCTCATTGTTTATTTTCTAGTGTTGGTACTAACACACCTGACTATAATTAGTTAGTTGTTTATTTCATAATTCAATTATTTTCACCATTTTGGTTTGAGGAATGTTTCTTGGTTTTTTGTATGTAGGTTATGAATCCATAGAAGAAGCAAGAATACTAGAATGAGGATGGCTCATTCATCTCATATCCAACCATCGTTAATCCAAGTAAATCCTCCAACTGCCTTGGTAGTTATTTTTTAATTATTTTAGGCTAGTCTAGGAGAGATAAAGATCATTTTCTTCTATTTATAATCTATTGTGATTTCACCCTAGTCATAGGATAGAGTATACATATTCATAACAATGAAACTAATGGTTAAAAATAAAGCAATGTTATCGAAATATTAAAAAATAACCTATATTTTAAATAAATTTGCATCAACAGGTTGATCATCTATAAAACCTCCTAATTCTCTTGATTCCACCCTAGAAAGATGACTAAAATCCACATTATTCTTGGTTTAACAACAACCCCAAAGGGGAAATCCTGGAATAAAAATAACTATTTGCAATACCAACTTTCCATCACAATCTTGTTAACCAAATACTTTAATACACAATGATTAGTATAAAAATTAAACTTTCCTTCTAACAAGTAGTGCTTAAACTTATGTAAAGTATACACCATAGACAATGTTTATTATTTGGTGGTTTTTTAGTTGCACTTGGCCTTTGAAAACTTCCTACTCACAAAGTATATGGGTAGGATTTCCTTATCCTTTTTGTACAAGGACTATGCCTAAGGAAATCCCTAAGGAATCTACATGCACACAAAACTCCACTTTTCAGTGAGGTACACTAGGATTGAGAAACTTATGATCTTCTCCTTAATATGAATGAAAGATGCATCGCATTCATGAGTCCACATAAATAGGTTAGTCCTCTTAAACAAATTCTCCAATGAATATATGATGGAATCATAGCTTTAGATAGATATTATGTAATATCTTATACGACCCAATGTAGACCACAATTATTAAAATCATTTGGGGAAGGTAGGTTTACAATGACCATAATCTTTGCATGGTCCTGCAACACTCCCTTGCAAATTATATGTCCTTGAAAATTTCCAAATGGTACACTGAATATACATTTCTTCAAGTTTAAAGATACCTAAAGCTATTGTTGGTGCAGACCATTTTGGGGAAAATAACGATAATTAATGAAGACAATTAGGAAATGGACTAGAAAAGGAGCATGCGCCAGAAAATAGGGAAAATAAGGGAAATTTAAAGGAAGGAATAAGGACACAAATTGATGAGAAAAATGGTTGGATATTGGACTAGACGCACTCAGGGAATTAGAATGTTGATAAACCTAGGGTTAGTGGGTTAGTGGGTTAGGGTTTTGGTCATTGTTGTAATGGGTGTTAACCCATTTTTGTAATATAAATAGATGATAGTGAGATAGCCGAGGAGAGGGATGTGGAAATGGTGGTGAGATCTTAGAGCTAGTTTTTGAGTCAGGGATAAAGATATGAGCAGAGAAACATAGATATGCATTGTAATCAAGGGTAAGGTCACGCGTTGTTGAGCTTAGTGTGATATTTTCAACCTCATATGTAATGTGCACAACGCTATAAACTCGATCAAGAATAATTAAAGAGAAAATAATGACAGATATTTGTGGATGTAGCCCAGGGGGGTGAACCACGGTAAACTTTGTGTCTTTGTGTGGAATGGTTGTCTTATTTCTTGCAATTATTTATGATGAATTAGTTAATATGGTAGAAGTAAAATGCAACACATAGTATAATATCCATGATATTTACTACAGAATGAATCTTAATGAATGTAATTGATCACAAAATGGTAGATATGGATATAATGTTGTATTAGAATAATATATATGATGTATGTTGAGGTAGAAAGAATGCATATCATCCCCACAACAACCTCCCTTCCATGATTGTAGACATCTGGATTCTGCAATCACCCATATGCCATCTCAAGTGAGACTGCATTGTTCACTCTGTGTGTAGTTTTCCCTTCTGGTCTCCACAAGGGTTGGTGGTTTGCAAGGTTTTTTTGGAAACCTAAAGTAGAACCTAGGTTAGCCCAAAACATCCAATAAATGGTTTAGTTGTCAGTTGCAACCCAGAAGAACATATTGGAAGGGACTTGTTGAGAAGGAGATTGGAGAGACTGAAATATTAGAAGGGGATGTTCAGACCATGGGATCCAACTAAATGGGAGATTGAGCTATGGTTGACAAAAAAATAGCTCGAGTTTGTGCATAAATACAATAGAAACTTCAAGTATACACCGTGCCAATATTTGGAAAGGTATGTATTCATTGATCTTCATGAGGAATATTTTTTGTTATTTTCCACATTTTCTATAGGAGTAGATATTGAGATTGAATGATAATCACCCAACTAGTCGGATAACACCAGTAGAATGGACTACTGAGAATATTGTGCATCGACAAAGAGTCAATAAAAAATTCACGTGTGTAGTCGATTTCTAGTTGGATAACATCATTGCAAGATTTATTACTGAGTTTATTGTCGATACTGCAAAATCATATACTTTTGCAGAGCACACATTTTTGAAGCGTTCAATATTAAGGTATATTAGGTCACTTTATAAGTTGATCAATATTTTGTTGCATGATAAAGGTGTAATGAAAATGGAATCTAACAGCTAAATAAATTTGCACGCATGGGGAGACTGGGGGAAATACTAAGGACGATCTGAGATATGGAGTGGGATCTAGATAGAGGTAATAAGAAGGAAGAAATGGAACCCATTATGATGGATGAAGAACAGATCAAGGAAATAATGGATAAATAAGGAATGACACACAACATAAGACCCTACCAATATAAGATTAATAGGAAAAAGAGAGCAGTAGCCGAGCAGGAGGGATTGGAAAGTGATGAAGAAGAGGTATAGGATATCCATGCTATGGGGAATATTGAGGAAATCCTGCATGCCACATATGATAGAAAAATCATAGGTCAAGGGTCTAACGCCAAATAAGGCTCTCCATTCCAGATCAGAATTAGTGTGGAACCCACAACCCCATGTGGCTCTCCATTCCAGATCAGAATTAGTGTGGAACCCACAACCCCATGTGCAACTAAGACATTAAAAAAGAAAGAACCATTTAATCAACCAACAATTAGTAGTAGAAGGATTTTAGTAGAATGAGGGACCAGTGGAAATTCAAGTGGAAGTACAAATTCAACTAGTAGTAGTCAGTTATCTACACTGCATGGAGGAGGTAGTACAAAAAATTTTACAATGGGAGGAGAAGATCCGACTATTCTGTTACCATAATTTCATGGAGAAGGGTCGGAGGACCCAAAGAAACATCTATTTATTTGTGAAAACATTTTGGTAGTTAAAACATATCACGGATGAGGAAAAAAAAGTGGCATAGCTTGCAATCACATTCAGAAACCATGCACTAGATTGGTTTATGATCCTAGTAGTGAACATTCCACAAGCAACACCTACAACCATCGAGGATGTAAAGAACAAACTAATCAATGAATTCCAATGACCAATTTTAGAATATCAATATATGAATGAGATGATAGAAATCAAATAGAAGCCAAGAGATTCATCTTGGGAAAGTGATTAGAAGTTCAAGCGATTGAAAGGTAAGTTGAAATATCCCATAACAGATATGCAACATAGGAAACTATTTGTTAATTCATTATTGCCACATTTTAAATATCCATTGAGGTAACATAATCTCTAGAATTAGGCTAAGGCTCTGCAAGAATCCTTACAACTGGAAGAGAATCAATATAAACATACAAATCCAGTTGTAGAAGAGTTGAGAGAAGATATAGAAAATATGACATTTCAGTTGAATCAGAACAAAGGGAAGGAAAAGAGGGAGGTTTTTTGGTGTACCTTATGTAGAATAGGACACCATAAAATGAGTGTCCAACATTTTCATAGTACTTGGGAGTAGTACTTCCAAATACCTTACCCACAGGAGGATTATGGTGTGAAATATGTAAAACACATGGACATGATCCCTATCATTGTCCCATGATGCAAAAGTACCAAACAGTGCCTAACAATACAATTTTCAATTTTTGCAAGTTTGTAGGACACGAGGACAAGGATTGTTGAACGTTGAAAATGATGAAGGAAAGGACCTCATATGATTATAGGATGCAATCTAAGTTAATGACAGGTCCACCTACGCATAAATATAATAATGCACAATAGTTTACAATGCAACCAAAATATAATCAAGTAAAAAAATATAATACATCATGTGCAGACAATCAAGGAAACATATGAGGATTTGGAGGAGGAGGTTGTGGAAGAGGAGGATTCAGAAGAGGTAGAGCACCAGTAACTTGTCACAATTGTCAAAAACCTAGACATTATGCAAGGGATTGTCCACTACCACCATCAACATGCATGTACTATCGCACAACGGATCATGATACAGAAGATTGTCCTACACTTATGAAAAAGATACAGGAAAAAAGGAATCAGAACAATAAAAATGTCTAATGGATTTCCACAGAAGCTAGAGATGATGGGAAAAAGATCAATATAGTTACTCTAGGTGGAACCAAAACATGATCAGATGCAACAAATCAGAATTAGAACCAACACCATTGGGTCAGAAATAATACAACACCTCAACAACATTTTGATTCACACAAAGAAAAAAAAACATTTAAGTAGTCTAAACAAGAAATTTTGCAGCAGAATATTGCTTCTACTTCAAATGCACAACTTGGCTATGATGGACCAGTATACAATATTCCTCATCCATTTGATCATACCAATAGAGATTAGTATTCAGAACAAGTAAGTAATCTAATAAATTTTCTTGTGTCTTTCTTGAAGTTATTGAATGATAAAACATCTAGAGAAGAGATAAAACTAGAACAAAAGACAATCAATCATGTCCATAGGAAGACAAGAACAAATAAGGAGTTTAGACTGAATGCAAATATTGGAGACGTTAACATGGATGACATCATATTATATTTGAGATATGAGGTAAATGTTCTTCCTAATAAAACACGAGAATGCATGCGGGAACCTACACTGGGATATTCAACTATTCAGTTGAAACTAGCAAACCAACATAGAGTTGTACTAATTGGTCGATTTAAAGGCATACCAATGGATTTATATGGTGTGTGCACTATGGACAATTTTAAGGTAATTGATATAGTGGATAATACTACACCTTATCCAACATTGTTCGGACTGGATTGGGCATTTGAAAATCAAGCTATCATCAATTTGGAGACCCAAAAAATGATTTTTGAATCTAGAGAATATAGAGTTATAACACCCGCTAGATCCTTCAGAAGGTAGAATATATGTTGAACCAGTGATAGAAAAATTTATTATAGAAGAGATAAACCAGTTTTATAGAACTACCGTGTGCAAGGAAGATTACATTAACCCAACAACAGATGAGATGCTTAGTTGGAGAAGCATCATTTCTTGTTCTTTGGATTCTAACATAGGACTAGATAATTGGAAACAACTCTTACATGAGATATCTACTAGAATATGTGCAAGAATGACACACGCACTAAGATGGATTGGCTTAGAGGTAAGGGAACCTCCAACTTTTTATGGTCAAAATGATTTGGAAGAATTTTTAACAAATTTTGAGTTAGAAGTTTTGGAAAGTCAAAGGTTATTATTTTTAGATATTCCATTAAAACTAACAACTTCATGTTGGTGGGGTACTTAGAAAGAGAAGAACCATGATTGGTATCAATGCTAAATATTATTGTGCATTAGATTTGGCACAAAATAGGAAAATAAATATCTAGAGAAGTATGATGGAATAGGACAACCCAGAGAACATATCTAAAAATATGCATAATTCAATGGAGACTTGTACCACCATAGGAATGGCCACATCACTTCATTCATATATTAGAAGGAATCCCAAGAAATTGGTATAAAAAACTGGAACTGTGCAGAGAAACTGTAAATTGGGAAGAATTTCAATAGATCTTTGTCATTACATTTTCATTTGAACATGAGAACCCAATGACAGATGAAAAACTGAAGTTGATGTAAAGAGAATATCTTTGAAGAACCTGAAGTTGAAATTATAACAGCTTATCACAATCACAATCGACAAACAATAAGATAGTTGCTACATTGTTACCATGTCATAGAAGATGATCCAACAAAAGAAAATATGTGCGATATTTAGATAACAAAAGTTGAAGGGGAAAGAGAAGTAGAAGGCCCACAGTTATAGTCAGAAAAATTCACTACACCACTGAAGATCAAGAAAGTCAATATTGTACCAGAGGACAATCTGAAAATTGCAAATATTAGTGAATATTGGGATAACCAGATAGTGGAAAGAATAAGAGAGTTACTGTGCGTGTGTAATGATCTATTTCCAACAACATTTTCATAAATGAAAGGGGCAGCAAGAGAACTTGGAGAAATGAATATTCCTCTACAATCAGATGCCAGACCAATCACAAAGAGACCCTATAGGTCAAATCCAGTATATAAAAAGAAAGTTAAGGAAGAGATTGATAAAATGTTAGAGGTTGGTATAATAGAACCTATTGAAGAATCTAAGTGGATTAGCCCTATGGTAGTTTAGGAGAAGAAACAAGGGGGAATAAGGTATTGTGTATATTTTAGGAAGTTGAATGATGCATGTTTGCATGATCCCTTACCTACTCCATTTAGATATGAGGTATTGGAAAATGTAGGAGGACAAGAAGCATATTGATGGATTTCAAGGGTATCACCAAATTAGAATAGCACCATAGGATCATCATAAGACTAGATTTTCCACAGAATGGGGGTCATATCAATACATAGTGATGCCCTTTGTTTTGAAGAATGCCCTTGCTATTTTTTCGAGAGTACTAGTAGCCACATTTAAAGATTTTATACATAATGTTTTGAAGGTTTATCTGGATGATTGGACAATATTTTTCTTATTAAAGGATCATGTTGAAGTTTTAATATTAATGCTAGATAGGTGTAGATAGTGACAAATTTCATTGAACATTAAGAAATGCATATTCAACGAACCATTTGGAATTCTTATAGTACATGTGGTGTGTAAATAGCTAAATATTGATGACATTGTTAACTTACCACCACCTAAGTCAGTGTGCCAATTAAGAGCTACACTAGGTCATATAGGATACTATAAAAAGTTCATAAAGAGTTATGCACAGATTATTGCACCCATGGAGAAATTGTTAAAGAAGGATACCAAGTTTCAATGGAATGATGAGTGCCAACAAAGTTTGTACATATTGAAGGAGAAAATGGTGACAACGCAAATTCTGGTGTTTCCAGAATGGTCAAAAGAGTTCCATGTTCATGTGGATGCCTCTTCAATAACACTTGGAGAAGTACTAACACAATCAGGAGAAGGTGACATAGATCACCCAATAGCATTTGCAAGTAGGAAACTCTTAGATTCAGAACAAAAGTATAATACAACAGAGAGAGAAGGTATGCATTGTAAAAGTTCAGACACTATTTATTAGGCCAACATTTTAAAATGTTCACAGATCACTTTTCTCTCAAATACATGGTCAATAAGCTAGTGTTGGGGGGGAGAATATGTATATGGTTGTTGTTATTTCAAGAATTTGATTTTGAAGTAGTTGTGAAACTTGGAAGATTGAATGCAGAGCCAGATCATTTGTCCATGATAAGTAATGGAGAGGAAACAAACATATTGGAGGACAATTTTCCCAATGCACAACTCTTTTTAGTGCATATTGTTGATGAATACTTTTCTGATATCATTGAATTTTTTTAGTACATGATTTTTTCCAAAAGAATATAACACTGCGTAGAAGAACAATTTGGTGGTTAGAATTGTAGACTACCAACTTATTGCAAGACACTTGTATAAATTAGGTGCAGATAATATTCTAAGAAGATGTGTCATGGAGCATGCATGTCCTATCATTTTAGCAGAAGCACATGAAGGAATAGTTGGAGGACAATATGCATGAAAATCCACTGCACAGAAGATATTGCACGCAAGACTATGGTGCCCAACAGTTTAAAGATGCAAAGGAGTATTTTCATAATTGTGATGTTTGTAAGAGGGTCGGAAAGCCATCCAAGAGGGATGATATTCCCTTAAAACCTCAGTTAACTCTTAAAGTGTTTGAAAAATGAGTAGTAGACTTTGTAGGACTAATCAATCCACCATCTAGAAGATCAAGAGAAAGGTACATCATTATAGCGATAAAATATTTAAGTAGATGGGTTGAAGAAACAATAGTAAACAATTGCGGCACAGAAACTACAACTCGCTTCCTGTTTGAACAATTAATTACAAGATTTGGATGCCCTAGAATTCTGATGAGTGATCAGGGAACTTATTTAGCTATAGTACCATCCAGGCCATGACTGAATAATTTTAGATACACCATCAGAAGAGCACTCCATACCATCCTTAGGCTAATGAAACAATGGAATCATTTAAATAAATGTTGGAGAATGACTTAACAAAAATTTGCAATGTAAACAAGGATTATTGGGATTTGAAGATACCCATAGTATTATGGGCTTATAGAACCACATGCAAGAAACTAATAAGGAAGAAACCTTTCATATTGGTGTATGTTCAGGAAGCAATAGTTCCTTTAGAATACTTGATATCTAGTATGCACATTGCATCCATTATAAACATGAAAGAAAGAGGTGCATCTCAATAAACATTGGCTCCAATCATGAAACTAGAAGAGGATAGGATTATGGCTGGTTTCCATCAAGAAGTAAAGAAAGAAAAGGAAAATTTTTGGCATGATAAACACATTAAGAAGAAAAATTGTATGGAATGAGATATGGTTCTTATCTATGACAACAAATATTTACAGCACTTAGGAAAATTTAGGATGCATTGGCTAGGGCCATATCAGATAAAGTCTATCAAAGATGGAGGTGTTGTGCAACTGCTATATTTAGCAGACGAAGATATTCAAGGATTGGTGAATGGAATTCGACTAAAACTGTATAGGGACAGTTGACCCAATAACCCTTAGTATTTGCAGCACAAAAAATTATAGTTGTACATAGTATAAATAGTAGAGGTTAAAAGAAAAATAAAAAGAAAAAAAAATGGGAGAAACAAGAAAAAAACAAAAAGATGTAGTAGATAGATAAGTGGTAGACAAGAAGTTAATTATACCACGTGAAACATACAATAAGTGGTATGAAAGAAAAATAATACACTGGATGCCAGAGAAATGTGACAAGGAATAAAAACAACGCATTGATATAGAAAGAAGTCAGAAAAAGAAAAATGATGGTCGAAAAAGTGCGACGCGACAGAGCATTTACGACAGGACCTATAAAAGAAGAAAACTTGCATGACAAGACTCATTGTGAATTTTTTCAAATGAGAGATAAGGAGTGAAAACTAAGTGAGAGAAAGTATTTCTGAGGTGTTCAATTAAGATTTAGAGTAACATTTTCAAGATTTAGCAGAATGGCACCACCAAAGTTAGGAGCTCCCAGCTGAATCGCAAGGAAGACATAGAATGTAGTGAAGCCTGCATAGGACAAAGAATACGATGGAGAAAACTTAAATCAACTAGAAGGAGTGGTCGACGTGGACACAATTCCATCTCGATTCATTGAACCAATTAGTCCCACCATTATAGAAAAGCAGGATTCAACGACAGAGGAAATGGATGTCGACCCATGAGGTGAAACACAAAAACCTAACACAGAGAAAACCCCACACCAAAAATTGGATTAGGAGTAGAAAAGAAGCTAGATAAAGAATATGATGAATGAACAAAGTTGGATGATTGCAGAGAACATGTTGAAGAAGTGCATCACCGGGTAGCAGAACCAGTGCAACAGTCAGAGGAACAAGTACAGGTGGAGGATATTACAGAACAACAAAACTCACACATGGAAGAAGATGAGGATGAGAATGAATAAGAATATCCATCAAAAACAAATAAGAAAACCATGGAAAAAGAAGTCATGCCAAGAACACCAAGAAAGTAGAAGGAGTTAACATTGTCACTGCCACAAATACCTAAGGGAGTCAAAGTAGTTGGTGACATGTTAGGTTCTGTGAAAAAACTGAAGTATGTTGATCATGTTGTGGCAGACTGATCCAGGTGGATATTGGTGGCCACCCACCTATTCCATTGGCAAGAAAAATAGTTTTCCACCTTGGCAATTGTTCGGTCATTTTTCGGGTTCCAAACTTCCAGGGCCATTTTGAGGCCCTAAACGACGTTTTTTGGGGATTTGGGGCCCAAGTGACTGCCATAGGCACTTAACTAGGCCAGTTAAAAATTGTTCTTCTCCCTTATACATTTCCAACGGGCTATCGTGTACCCAAAATGGAGATCGTATGCAAAATTTACGATCCTAGGAAGTTGATGTACTAACTTACCCAAACGGGGCCAACATGAATTTTGGT
>CBVK0100410233.1:0-12542 GCA_900067695.1 Picea abies | reverse complement strand
CTCCTGCTGAGTGCAAAGTTTTAACCAACAAACAAGTGACACGTGGCAGCCTTTGATTGGGCCACTTGTCACATTCCCATTCACTGCCAACAAAACATGCCATATGCCAACTGTTTACCACGTCATTCGTACAATCTGCCACGTCATCATCCGTACTGACTGTACAGTCAACACCCATTTTTTTACCTGTTTTCCATTTTGAACATAACGCGATATCTGTCGCTCCCGACGTCTGTTTGAACCCAAATGAGTTGCATTGGGTTCAAAACGACGAGGCCTACGCTCTCGTTTGATTTGAAGTGATTCCGAGCACTTTGAATTTTTGAGCAAAATTTACGAGGCCTACGCTCTCGTTTGATTTGAAGTGATTCCGAGCACTTTGAATTTTTTAGCAAAATTTGATCCCCTGATCACTCTAGTGATTACAAGACCTCCAATAAAATCATAAGCCTCATCCCGGTTATTCAAAGCTTTAACAAGATTCCAAAAGAAAGTCAATTCAATTTGTTCTTCAAAGCCAAAAAAAAACCCCTCCTATCCCTACCCTTGCCACCTCATTTTTTAATATAAAATTGAATTATTATTACATATATTTCTATTTGTTTTTATATATATTTTAATATTAAATTAATTTATTATTTATATTTTTAATGTATATCTCAATATTAAATTATTATTTTTTATTTTTAATCCAATGTAAAATTGGATCACCATTGCATATTTTCCTAAAAAATTATAAAAGTAATGTGTCTCTATTTAATTCAAATTGGTTAATAGTATAAAGTGGCCGAATTTGCATTGGGCACATTATTCTATTGGACATGATCATGCTATGATAGAGTGGCTAAAAGCTTGTTTATAGTCCATTTATGGAGGTGTGATAGTGAAAAAAAAACTTATCCTTGCATCCATAGTTCATTATTTAGGTGTTTGTGTTTTATTATAAGCTCATAGAGTGTGAAAGTCCTTTTTAGTACTCGTCACAATATTGATAAGTGTAAAGGTGTTGTTTAGCTGTTTTATGAAACATTTTTTTTTGTTGGAATTCGAAGATATAAATTTATACGAAATCATTATTTTTTTGTTGTTTAAACTCTATTTATGAATGTATAAATGGATTCAACATGCTGAAAAATGCCTGGGGCACTAAGATTATACATAAATAATCATTCAAATATGTGGATCTAACAATTTCTCGTCAGATTTCGAGCAAGCGTCTCCGGAAAATATCGCCAGAAAAAAGTAATTTCGTAAAAAGTTTAGACTACGACTAAGTGTAAATACAACATATGGATAAATATAATATTTAAATACATTGTTAGTTGTATATATGAAATATAAATAATAATTAAAAGATAGTTTTTAAGTATGATAGAGTGAAATGGAAAAATTATATATTTTTATTTTTAAGTAGTAATAATTTCGTAAAAAGTTTAGACTACGACTAAGTGTAAATACAACATATGGATAAATATAATATTTAAATACATTGTTAGTTGTATATATGAAATATAAATAATAATTAAAAGATAGTTTTTAAGTATGATAGAGTGAAATGGAAAAATTATATATTTTTATTTTTAAGTAGTAAAATTTATTATAATTTAATTGTTAATTAGAGGTGAGGATAATTATTATTAATTGTTATTTATGAATGTGAACTCATTCATTATTATTATTAGAAAAAACATACCACTTGAAATAATTTGTTGGTGATCCAACACATACTAAAATTAAAAGTAAAATGTATCATTTTTTATTTTAAAACTGAAACAGTTGATTTGACATTAGCAAAATGTTGTAGCCTAGCTGAATAATAAACTAATACATCGAGTTTTCAAAATGGTTGAAATGAAACTGATACATGCCTACAACCTTCCTATAGAGAATTTCCTTTACTATACCAATGTTTTTTCCAAATATTTTACAAGTATTTACTTTGACATAATCCCCCAACAACAAAGTGATTTTAAAATATAAAGAAAAACTAAATTAAAAGAGTTTAAGCTTTGTATCCACATGATTCTAACTAGTTGTGTCCATGACTAACGTTTGTTGAGGTTGTTGAATCAAAACACCATCGTTCTTTGCATTTGAGCCCACGAGTAAAAGTGTATGATTCCAGGCCATGTTCTTGGAAGCTCATCAACTCAACTACAACTTGTTTGAGGAGGCGGTTCTCGCTCAACTCCTGAATTTCATTTGCTTGAAAATAAGTTGTTTCCATTATTATGGCAGTTTCCCTTTCTTGAGTATATTCCCAAGTATGGCTTCGGGTTCCAAACTGGCAATGGCATTTTTATTGGCCATAATTCTAGTCTCTTGGACCCTCAATTGCCTCTTTACCTCTTGAATTTCACACCTAGAAAATTTATCATCATGCTTATGCCCACACCACATTGTTACTATCGCATGGTTATCAATGGAGTCTTCTTGGTCCACGAACAAAGCTCTTGGTTGAAACCTAATGACTAACTGTTGAACCCAAGTTAATGTGCACAAGATATTATGCCGGAATAAAGAGAGGATGACTAAGTGTCCAGGCTAGGGTGAATCCCCTGGCTCCCAGAAAAGCAACCACAAACCACAAACCACCAACACAAAGAGGTCCACACAAGTGAAATGGAGGCACAACTCCGTAATGGAAATCATAAAGAAACTTCATAATGTCTGCAACTCCACAGAAGCTAGAAGTTATACCTTTGAATGCCATTGAGACTCAGATCTGAGTACGGGGGAGAAAAATCTCACTTGCGTTGATGATGAAGCGAGGGGACGGTTGATTAAATTGCCCATGCTCCAACCAATTACTTCGTCAAGAGTGAAGTAAGCGAGACACCATGCGTGGTGATGCCCTAATATGATGACACACATGCTTGCTATGGGTCATTAATTTCCTCATGATTGTTAAAAGAGGTAAGGGGAAAACCCCTATCTAAACATAACACATAAGGTAGGAATTTGTTTATAGAACTCGATTGTTCCTCAAGATTCCTTGTTCTAGATCACAAGCTTCTTTGGCCAATACATTTTCTTTCCAATTCAGAGTTCTTAAGACAAGGTGATATTCCACCCCATTGATTATGATTTGTTCTTTCAATATTCTCTATATATTTATGACGAGATTATTCCAAGCTTGCCTAGAACGTTTCCTTACTCCTTTAATTATGAGCTCAGAGTCTCCTATCACAATAATTTCCTAATACCATTTATAATCAATTAGTTTCAATTCCATATATAAAACTAATGCTTCAACCCAATTATTAGTTACTCACCCTAATTTCCTTGTACCATTTATAATCAATTAATTTCATTTCCATATATAAAACAATACTTCAACCCAATTATTAGTGGTTCACCCTAGACTTCACACAAATGAGAGTCTTTTAATTCCTTCGAGAATAAAGATAATCTCCCCATTCCCATCGCCACTCAAAATATACCAAATTTTCACTTACTTAATTTTAATGAATTCGAAAAAAAGGAGATTACCATATATTGCAAACATTAGATTTTCCTTAACATATGGTACATTGTACAAAAGAAATCCACATTGGATAATGTAGAGTGCTACTTTGATACTATTAACCCGGAAATGGGAAGATATGTAGTGCAACTTTCATTTGAGAATATTGAAGATTTAGAAGAATCCAAATCGAAGGACGAATAAAGCTCAAAAAACATTAGAGGTTTATATGCATTTCTTTGCATTGTTATGGGCCATGCAATGTTGCGCAAGATTCTCGAGAAATGGTTCTAAGGGTTTGGAATCAATAACTAAGAATAATGACCTTTTCCATCGGCGAAGGAAAGGTTCTTTATCATGAAATTTTTTATAAGTCAACATTTTTTTTTAAAAGTGGTAAACATTGTTAATTTATGTGAAGATGGTTATTATTAGTTGTTATTTATGAATGCAAGTTTATTTATTATTGTTATTCAAGGAAAATCATGTTACTTGATGATCTATAAGGGGTTAGATTTCTACTCCTATTACATACTTTTGGGTTTTAGGTTGTTAACTTGTTTCCTTACATCATAGGAAGATGAGCTCTTAGCCAACCATAAGTAGTTTTAGGTCTTACTCTAGGACCATAAGTTGGTTTTAGCGTAAATAATATCCACAAAAAAGTCAATATTTTATTTTATAATATTTAAAATAAAAGTTCTTTATTATGAAAGATTTAATAAGGTAGTCTTCGAATATAATTACCAATTTTTTTCAAAAGTGGTAAACGTTGATAATTCATGTGAGGATGGTTATTACTAGTTGTTATCTACAAATGCGAGTTTACTTATCATTGTTATTCAAGGAAAATCATGTCACTTGATGGTCTATAAGGGGTTAGATTTCTACTCCTGCTAGATGCCTTTGGGTTTTAGGTTGTTAACTTGCTTCCTTACATCATAGGAAGATGAGCTCTTAGTCAACCATAAGGAGTTTTAGGTCTTACTCTAGGACCATAAGTTGGTTTCAGCGTAAATAATATCCACAAAAAAAGGTCAATATTTTCTTTTATAATATTTAAATTGCTTTTATAAAACAAGCTATTGGCTAACAACTTGTCAATCTTATTGTCAAGCTCTAACACAATACAATTAGATAACCTAAGTTTTAAGTTTGGCTCATAAGATAAAATGTAATTTTTTCATTCATTCTTAGATAACCTAAGTTTTAAGTTTCTTACATTCTATCAGATAACTGCATGCTTGGCTGTCTGACTGCCCGATTGCTATCACTATAACAATTGTCCTGTACATAAACTTTGAAAACGTAGACTAAAGAAACTGCATAACAATCTACAAAAGAGTTTGGGTCCTTAGCGCCGAGATGAGGAAGAGGAAAAGAAAGTTGAGACGAGGAGAATGAAAATGAACTCTATTGGATTGTCCAATTTCATTATCTATCTCAAAGGACGTCCAATTTCATTATCTGTCTAAATTTCTCGACACATTACTAACAAAAAGATTTTCCCCACACAAGTCATTTTTTATTATATTCAATTTTTTGCATGAAAGTGCCTATGAATAGGCACAAAGTTGCCTCTATTACATTTTATTGTATAAATATTACTTGTCGGTTATATTTTATTAAAATCAAGGAGATCAAACTATAATATGTTTCTATTCTTATTATTTTCTTTTTATGGTTATAATACTATTCTCCTTTTTTATCTATATACATTTTGTTACCAATAATCTTTTTGATACTACTATACCTTATCCTTTCCCTTCAGTGCACTCTCTCTCTCTATATCTATTATTTTTTATTAATTAATTTTATATAATTTAATATTTATCTTAATAAATAAAAAATAATTAAGTTGAAAGACATATACCTATTGACAATGGGCACATTTAATAGGTTTTTAGTCCATGTGTGAATGATTAACAAAAATTAAGGTTTCATTTTATGGCGGAGTTTTATTTTCTAAGCCATATGAAAGCCACATTTCATTTTGTAATTCTATGACGTTTCATTTTATAACCACGTGGGTTGAGAATTTTAACAACCAAAACCTTTCAGCATTCACCAGCCACTAATTATACTAATATAAACTAAGCTAATAAAACCATATATATATTTACTAAACCCAAAATCAAAATAAATTTATCATAATAATATCGAAGCAAAAAACCATATATATTTACTAAACCCAAAATCAAAATAAATTTATCATAAGCAAAAAGTTCACATTTAGTAAGGCGTTTAACGTTAAATTGAAATTCAATGAAAATAAAATTTCAGAACTTTATTTTATTTTAAACGCTGTCAAACCCGACTGATAAAACACCTTCCGACTCCATAACTACCTGTGGTGACCGTGGCAAGTTTCACAGGTTATCCTCAAATAATTTGATCATCCCTCATTACAGCCTCCAAGGGTATTGCAATTTTTTGCAGCACAGATGCTTACGTGGCTCTGCCACCTGTCATCAACACTACAGGTGATTGGCGTTAACATGACGATGATAAGGAAACAGCATCCTCAACGGACGGGGATTTTCCTCACTCCGTTTAGTATAAACCCTATCCCGTCCCGTCCCGTTCCGTTCCGTCAAGAGCCGCGCCTCTGGCTCCATTTATAAAGAGCGCTCTTGTTATTGAGAGCTTCTTCACGTTTGCGGCTTGTTAAAATGGATGAGGAATTCCAGCGCCAGTAGTGCAAACATATCCATGTTCTGCGATCGAATCGCGGGAGCTCGAATCGAATTTTTCTTCCACGGCTATTCGCATTATGGTACGGCTATTTCGTTTTATTTTTAACCTTCTTACTGTTCTCTAGACTGATCAACGGAGCACAATATTCCCCAGCTCGACTCTCGCAATGAACAGCGAGGGTTTCCGTTTTATTTGTTTTCTGAAGAAAAAAATGGCAATTAATTCCTACATGTATAATATGGCCCTGCAAGCCGTAGCCGCCTGCGCCCCTGGTTTCCTTCGGTTTTCATAGAACCTCATGTTGTGCTCTTGGACAACGATCGCGTTGAATATTTTACCGCCTCACCCAATTTTAGCCTTTTGATAAGGCTTATCTAGTGCACAATTCTCTCGGTGACCTTTGAAGCTTCATGTTTGATGATCCGAGAGAGTTAGGGTTTGTTCCAAGCTTTGTGCAGGTGGAAATTCTTGGCGCCACTGAGATGCATTGTTTCTTCGTGGGTAAGGAAAGGGTTTCAGCTAGTTACTCATCACATATCCTTGTGGATGGTTGCTCCAACATGAAACACATCCTCGAGCTGCTGACGTAGAGCCTATTGGAAAAACATATCTTACCTTGTTTGTATTGAGGGTTTGGAATTTAGTGAGGAAACTATATTTGGAGGGGTTAGGGTTATATATATTTATAGCCTGAACAAGTGCATTATGGTCGTTTCTCACCGGCTCTGGTGGCTGGAGGCCAAGCTCAAACAACCTCTTCTAGTTCATGTATCGTTTACCAAATCCACAATCACAAACATAATTCAAGTGGATCACAACTGAACAAAGTTTTGGGGAATTTAGCTCAACAATTTTTAGGTGGAAAGGGGAATTCGGGATTCACTTGTTGTGACATGAATCAAATTTTGAACAGTGAAGCAAACTCTAGGCCGCTAGTGTTGGGGTGAGATCTTTAGTTATTGACACTGATTCATCCCTCTCTGGAGGGGCCCAACTTTAGCTGAACGCTAGTAACAATATTGATTTGTATATGCGCCTTCCAGCCTCACCAATGTCATTTTCATTTCGGAATATTAGTGTGTCGAGCTTTTCTGTTATGGATGGATCATCTTTAGCCCAACAGAGTGGGTCTTCTCTAACTCGCCCCTGGTTTCCTCCGGTTTTCATAGAACCTCATGCCATGCTCTTTGACAGTGATCTCGTTGAATATTTTGGCCGCCTCACCCGATTTTAGCCCTTTGATAAGGCTTATCTAGTGCGCAATTCTCTCGGCGACCTTTGAAGCTGCCTGTTTGATGATCCGGGAGAGTTAGGGTTTCTTCCAAGCTCTCTGCAGGTGGAAATTCCTGCCGCCACTGAGATGCGCTGTTTATTCAGGGGTAAGGAAAGTGTTTCGGCTGGTTACTCACCGTGTATCCCTGTGGATGGTTGCTCCAGCATGAAACGCGACCTCGAGCCACTGACGCGGAGCCGATTGGAAACACATACCTTACCTTGTTGAGCCACTGACGCGGAGCCGATTGGAAACACATACCTTACCTTGTTTGTATTGAGGGTTTGGAATTTAGCGAGGAAACTGCATTTGGAGGGGTTAGGGTTATACCTATTTACGGCCTGAACAAATGCATTATGGTCGTTTCTTACCGGCTATAGGTGGGATTCTCGGCATTCAGTGGCAAGAAGTTCATGTGAATTGCTGGCGTTTGTGAGTAATTTAAACCCGTTCTTTGAAGAAAGCTGTTAGCATGCGCTGGGGCCTTCGTACAGGTAGAGTGGAAGGAGTGTTCTGGAATTGTTGTTTAGCTTGTGGGATACTGGCAGATATTAGAGTAGCACAAGATGTTTCTGTACTGTGTTAATGCTGTCTTTGGTATTGCTTCACATGTCTGAGAAGGATATTTTAACGGCAGTTCAAGGAGGGCTCTCTCTCCATTGAGGGAGAGAACAAGAAAGAAAGTTACGGGGATTGCCAAAGGGAAGTTGCATGGGCGATCATGAAGGCTGGGCACAGCCAAGTGGCCTCTTGCCCGGCGAAGCAGGATTTGTTACGCGGCCCTTAGACCGAGAAAGATGGGCCATTGCTGAAGAGAGAACTGCAGAGTTGATTGCCCGCATTCAGCCAAACCGGCCCTCAGAAGAGAGGAGGAATGCTGTTGTGGAATACGTGCAGGGTCTTATTTACAAGTGCTTCAATTGCGAGGTAAGAGCTATTGGGAAGTAGTGCGGAACTTGTTGCTTTTTAATGTCGTTCGTTTACATATCTTGGGTTTCAGTGGAGAATTCAATGATTTCAGTGAATCTATAATGAATTTGATGAATGATTCCAGTGAATCTACTCTGGAGTTTGATTTAAACAGCGAACAATCTGCTTTATTGCAAGGGTTTGGTTTGCTTTCCTTATAATTATTAGGTTTTAGCATCACGGGAAAATATAAGTATCTTATTGGCACAAAATAATAGGTGGATACATTGCACTTATAATGACTAAATATGTTGAAAGTCATGTATGATTCATGATGGTGAATAAGCCACAACGGTCTAGCATTTGTATTATACATGTGTAGTAGAACTGAGGAAACAACTAGAATAAAGTTTATCTATCCCCTTGCTTGGAAGATTGTGGCTTTATTAGTATTCAGGTTCTTTACATTTTGTATTAGTCCGCAGTCTTGCTCAATCTTTTTAGATAGGCTTCCAGGTAAGTAATCTTACAAAATTGTACAGTGTGTAATTCATTGTGTTGCATTTACATGTTTTCTGTAGCAACTATATATGGGAATTTCAAATCCCGAGTGATGCATTTTTACAGGTTATGTTTCACAATTTTTCTTGTTAGGCGTTAAATTTCACGTCAGCATGCAGAGGTGTTAGGGATAACATGCTATGCAAAAGCTTTTATTTTCAAAAGATTATTGCAATGTCATCTTGATGGTATGTATTTATATTGTAATGACAAGAAAATGCAGGGATGTTAATTGTAATGACCCCAGTTTCTTGTTTCTTAATGAAATATAATGCAATGGATCGCATTTCTCGATTCACATTATGTCTTTAGTAGGCAATTATGCCTTATAGGTGCTATGTGTGATATGTTGGGTGTGCTATAAATATTCAGTCATGTTCGGTTGAAGGTACTACCCATTCATTAGTTTCATCAGCCAATATTCAGTTATGCTAAAAACCCTTGGATTTTGTGTCTATCTAAATTCTCGTATTTTTCAAATTTTTGGTTTGATCCTGCTTCGTTAACAATATGTGCCATACTTTGGTGGAATTACAAAGACTCTAATGGATGTTCTACTTGGCTTTCAGGTCTTTACTTTTGGGTCTGTTCCCCTGAAAACATATTTGCCTGATGGTGACATTGATCTGACAGCATTTAGTAAGCATCAGAATCTGAAGGATACATGGGCTAAAGAAGTATGCAGTGTTCTTGAGAGCGAAGAGAGAAATGAATATGCAGAGTTTCATGTCAAGGAAGTACACTATATTCAGGCCGAAGTAAATTTTCTTCTCTCTCTTTCCTTTTAGCAAATAGAACATTTTACTGTTTGCCACTCCATGACGCATTCTAATTTCTAATACATTAATTAAATGATGTGTTGTCATTTTCTGAATCAGTTTAAAATTTGTTATTTCTTACTGGTTTGCATGATTCCATTTTTCAGTTATATGAAAACTTAAAATTGCTTCTTACTGGTTTGGAAAGACCTAGGTTCGTATTCGTCAATCTGTGATATGCTGAAGTTACGTGTAATTAATTTTGAAATTGAAAATTGCCCTCTGTTCATAAAATTCATATCTTGTTTAAGTTTTATTAGGACAGGCACTTCAACAATATGTTAGAAGGACCACTAATCAAAATGTTATGCATGTATTTATGATGTCAAAGAATTGACGTGATAGCATAGTTTTAAAAACCAAAACCGGTACCGGAACCGGTCGAGGGTCCAACCTGAACCGGAACCGGAACCGGAACCGGTAATAAACCGGTCGAACCGGTTTCAATGAAAACCGGTCAAACCGGCCGGTTCCGGTTCCGGTTAGATCGGTTTTTAAAACACTGCGTGATATAATACATGGTGCATTGCATCACGTGATGCAATTAGTGCATTTCTTTGACCCTCCAAAGAATTTGAACGCTGTTAGTGCAATTGTTCTCAATGTGTGCTTGTACAATGACGATGAAGCAAGTTTTGATTGAGATAGTAGATATGTGTTTAGGGTTAGGGATTGAGTTGAGGTTTTGTTTTGTTACTCTATTAGGAATGATATAGATCATAAGTTGCCAAGTTATGGTGCATCACATGTAAAATTTTGAATGATCTTAAGTATTTTGTACAATCTTCATTTTCTAGATCCTCCATTAGAGGCTCTTCTAGTTTTTTTTCCTAACATGCAACTCAACAAGGACATTTGGTTCATTCTCCTCATCCAAACACACCGTTATTTGTATATTATTTCCATTTCTTAGAAGGACCTTCCTTTTAACTTGGGTCTTTTTGAGCAAGAAGTCAAATTGTACTATGAATGAATACTAGGTTATCTGTCTTCTTGGATCCCAACATGTTTCTCTCCAATAAATGATAAAAAGAATAAATGCTCTAATTGTTCTCTTAGGACAAGGAACTGTCTACTTGTGAAAGTAATCATAGGAAATCAAATAATGATTGTAATTGTAAAGTGTGTGAAAGCCACCACCAATCAATTAGATCCTCGTTCTTACAATTGCCACCTAAAGATTTAGATGAGGCAAAAACACGTTGCTAATCTGAAAATCGAGTAACTACATGCAAATCAACAAGGCCAATTGGTTCATTCTCCTCATAACAACATTATTTGTGTATTATTTCCATTTCTTAGAAGGACCTTTCTTTTACCTTGGGTTTTTTCGAGCAAGAAGTCAAATTGTACTACAAATGAATACTAAGTTCTCTGCCTTCTTGGATCCCAACATGTTTCTCTTCACTAAATGATTAAAAGAATAAGTGCTCTAATTGCTCTCTTAGGATGAGGAATTGGCTACTTGTGAAAGTAATCATATAGAAAATGATTGTAATTGTAAAGTGTGTGGAACATGAAGCCACCACTGATCAATTAGATCTTTGTTCTTACAACTGCCATCTAAAGATTGAGATGAGGCAAAAACACATTGCCAATGTGAAAATCGAGTAAATTGAGTACTTATATTTGTTAGGTTTTGGGGTTACTTATAAAGTGTTTACACCATGCTTGTGGGTGCTTCAAGTGATGTGGAGTGCATCATGCGATGCCTACCTTTGGTTGTATCTTAGTGGACATACATGTCGGAGATATATTACTCATGGATATCTATACCTTGATTTGATGTTTATGTGGTGCATTTCTTGGCGAGGTTGATTTCCTATGTGGCATGGTGACATTTTGCATGAGGTGCACATGGAGGGCTTGGTTGCTTTCATAGGAGGAGAAGCCTCATGGAAGGGGAATGTTTGGGCATTTAGGAGGGCTTTGAGCCCTAGCTACCATGGGAACACTTGGTGGAGACTTGTGCTTGACTTGAGAACGCTTGGGTTGAGGAGCATTCACGGAGGTGTGGTGGATTCAAAGGAGCACATGGCTTAGAAGGAGCGTTGAATCATTAGATAACTTTGGAGGAGAGCGTTGGACCTTGTCTTATGGAGTGCTCACCTTGGGACCCTTGCTTGATGGACACGCTTACCTTGGAGCTTGACAAGTGCCACCTTAGAGTTGAAGCACTCCAGATGTGAACTTAACTAGTGATTAGTTAGGTTGCTTGAGATAGTTGTTTGTGGACCTTGTCCACTTTACTATTGTTGGAGTTCCTCACCTATTCAGTATAAAGGGAGGAGAGTTGTTGAATTTAATGCAGCTGCAAGAGCCATTCTCCTAGAGGATGGCATAAGATCCTAGTTGTGGACTAAGGCCCCCAGTACACTCCCGGGGTTCTTGGTCTGGGACCAACCAGTTAGAGCCATGGCAAAAGACCCCTGTGAGGGCCCCCAGTAGATAACTGGGGTTCTTGGTCTGGGACCAAGCAGAAAGAGTAGATAACTGGGGTTCTTGGTCTGGGACCAAGCAGAAAGACCCTTGTATGGGCTCCCAGTAGATGACTGGGGTCCTTGGTTTGGGACCAAGCAGAAAGACCCTTTGTATGGGCCCCTAGTAGATGACAGGGGTTCTTGGTATGGGACCAAGCAGTAAAGACCCTAGATGTATTCTAGGGCCCTTGGATATGTTACAGGGAATCCTTACCATGAGCTTGGATTGATCCTTGGATGTGTTCCTTGGTGGTTGATATAAGTCCCTAGAAGTGTTTAGGGCCCCTGGATGTGTTCTAGGGCACCCATGCCTAAAGCATGGGTTGATCCTTGGTCTT
>CBVK0100410232.1:0-12542 GCA_900067695.1 Picea abies | reverse complement strand
GCTAAAAGTACTTAGCATGTAACATGTAATCTAAATCTCAAGTGAGTGTGGGAAGTAATCTCAACTATAGATCACTTTTGAGATTAGAAATAAATTGTAACTCACGATTATAAAAGCAAGGCTAGGGTGAAGGAGAAAGACAATTGAAAGGAGTTGTGTTGATAGAGTCGACACACAAAGTATTGAATAATGAAGGAATATGGTTCAATATCTTGGATAGGTGAAGAAGGAATTTCATCCAAAGATCATACATATGAAGGAAAAGAGAGAATCAAGCCATACGCAGGTGGGTTTCAACAAAAGAAATCCATAGGAAAGAGTCAGACCATACGGATATTGTCGTACAAAATTTTGGTACATATCAACAGGTCATAGTGGAGACAATCATGGACATCCATGGGTCACAATGGGGCAAGTCGCGGATTTCCATGAGTCCCTAAAAATGCAGTCATAGATTTCTAGAAAAGCATTCTAGAATTGGTTGTACAACAAGTCGGACCTTGCCAGGTTAGTCTGCAGTTGTATTTCTCTTAGTGGGCCATTATCCCTGTTACGGGGGCCCTGATTTTAGCATAATAAAATAATTCTCAGCACTGGTTTTCCCGCTGGGGTATTTACCTAAAAATTATGGTTTTCATGTGTGCTTGATTTGGTTTCCTTGTTTACGCTTCTACTACATGATATTGAGTTGAATATTTCAGTAGTGTATTATTGTTTTATGAGTTGCTAATCTGATTGCACTAAGTAAATCACTAGATAACAAAGTACCTACGTGTTGGAGTTAGAATTTTAACAATGCAAGGGAAGAGAGGTCTTTGAAATAGTTCAGCTAAGCTGAAAATGCCAAAATGTGTAAAGGAATCAGAGAGGGAAATCCCTTGATTCATATCTTGTTGTTTCTTTATAATTTCTTGAATGGGAAAAGGAATATATGTAAATATCCCAAACATAAGAGTACCAATCACCATGTGAAATTAGAATAGTTGAAATGATTTTTTGTTACACTAGCAAACATTTAGGACAATGTGATAGAGTGCATATAGATATGATGGGACATATCTGATAATGTTTGTTCATTTAAAAATGATATGGCACATGCATTGTGATTTTATATGACAATTGATATAACTATGATTATAATTGTTGAGTGTAGGAAAGATTGGAGTTATTGATGGGACAAATACCAATGGTAGACCACCTTGTGCGGAGGGTGAGACAAAAAGGTCGTTGTTGAAATATTGATGAAGGGACCTTATGAGTCCCCATGAAGCATATAATTGATAAGGTAATATCAGGAAGGTTGTTGGAAGCTAGACGGGTATAAAAGTTATCATGCCCTTATAGCATGTGACTTGGAAGGCATTGGGTAGGAATCCATTCTAAAATATTTCGTATCTTGATGGTATATTTATAAATTTTTATTGATTGTTGCATGTCACTAATACCCAAGTAGGGTATGGTTCAAGAACGAAAACCTGAATGATAGAGGAAGGTACCTTTGAGGGGAAAATATGGATTGGAATATATGTCATAAAGTCATGAAAATAATGTCGTGTTTGCATTGATTTACATAGATGATGAATGAATAATTATACAAATGGAACATGTGTTAACTGCATTGAGGGAATGCATGTTTGCATGAATGGGCATGTATAAGACAGATCTTATGTAAGTAAAACATTCATGTATTTAAAAAAAAAAAAAAGTTGTTAATATAGTGATGAAAATAATTGAAGTAGCCATGAGTATTAGTACCTTGGCTACTAGTAAAGAATGAATGCTTGAAGGCATTCATGTGAAATTTTAATTTCATGTAATGTATGTTGAATTGAGGTCATGATCAGCTCAAGGTAGGAAACATGCTCCTATTGTAATAATAAATGTGAATAAAGTAGCCATGGGGTGAGAAGTTGGTTGAGTTATAACTCACCATGGTGGCATGTATGACATGGTCATCTGGCATTCCAGAGACAATGCAAGCATGCATTATGTGAATGTGGCCATCGGTATTGGCACGTTGTTTAAATACTTGTGATATTTGAATTCATAATGGAAAGATTGGTATGCTAAGATAATGTGTATGTAAGGAATGATAATTTCCTTCTATTTCATATCATGAATAGATAAAATTGATGAAAATTGTCAGTATGCACAATTTTATGATTACTTGTGAGCCATTGTAAATGTACAATGAAAGTATAATGTGCATGAAAACTAACAATATGTTTGGTTGTGTGAAGGTTGAGAAATTGTAGGAAATATGGTCTCAGATATGGCAGCAAGTAAGTCAATAAGGAAGATTGATGCATATTAATTGTGAAAGGGACAAACTATTATGAGAAGGAAATCTCATGATTGTGGGAAAATCAAAGTTCCTATATGGAACAAATCTTGAAATTGATAAGTGGAAATTTGAAAATTTGTTATTAATAAAGGAAATCCTGATTGAATTTATATAATGACATCTCACCATTTTTGTATGTAAGTGATACATATGATATCAAAGATATCTCCTAGAAGGACAAAGGATGGTTGTTGAACTGGAAAGCATGGAAAAATGTCATTGTTATGACAGGAGAACCTTGTGGCATTGCCTGATCATCTGTGATATTGTTGTGATTTGTTAGAGAAATCCAGAGGGATGCCTTGGCTGTAAGACTCTATGAATATATATACTCTTTATGTGCCACAAATCCTTGGTAGGCACAATGGATCGCCCGAGGGAATGTGCAGTAGAGAAGGGGATCCATGAGCCTAGAAGGTGAGTGACTGTAAGGAAGAAGATACTTAAATGGAATGGCATGATAGTTTGGATCATGAGAACAATGAATATGTCAAGAAGAACGGTGAGTTGAGTTCTGACATAGCATCCATATGGATGTAGATCCATGAATGCACAAATAAGTATTGTGTTGAAAAAGAGTGTTTTTCCCTCAATTATGAGCAACAATGAATTTATGCATTAAATTGGTTTTAATGTGCATGTTGTTTGAAAACTATTGTAGGCATGTTGTTGAAATGCCAAAAGTCTATAAATAAACCAGACTTTGAAAAAGAAGAATACCTCTTGAAGCAGTTGAATGATGAATACATGGAAAATATTGTTGAGGTGTAGAAGAACACCAAGGACAATGTTCCTATTAAGGGGGATGGGAATGTAACACCCCATCTTTAATCCCCTAAATTAATTGTAATTAATTGTGATCAATAATGTTTTATCTCAATATGGAGATAATATTGTCATGATGTGGCTTATAAACAATGTAAATGTATTATTGTTTAATAAATAAAATCCAAACAACTAATTGATGAGTGAAGCACAAGTACTAGTCATGATACCACTAAGAGGAAAGAGTGAGGAGGCACAGAAAGGGAATTCATCTGCTAAGGATCTCCCAAGCCACCTTGATTGAGCTATGTTGGGGGAAATACCCATAATTTCCCTTTAGATTGAATATGAAGTCAAATATTAAAGAAAGGTATTATTGGTAATTGAGGAAGTACCTCCCATGTAAATGCATGGGAGTAATGGACTGGTACATCCATGGAATAACGTGAACCAACCAATGGCATGGAAGAGACTTGAGAAAATTTGAGATGGATATGGGGCACATAGGTGATGAGATAGAGAAGACGAGAAGAGAGAGACAATGGAAAGAGGACTATATGATGCATAAAGGAGGCAGATATTGAGAAACATGGGAGAACCCACATGTGGTCAGATATGCATGAATTTCAAAGAAGGACTATGCATGACTATTCTGAGAAACCAAAAACTTGACTTGTGTTGAGGAGGCTATGAGCTTGATGATGGGAGGGAATCTGAAAAAAATCGTGAAGGCCCTAGGCTAGGTGGGTGTAAGGATTTTTCAACCAGTGGTTGTCTGAAGGAGAGTGGCATTCACCTTTCTAATTTCTCCGAGATTCGAGATATTTCTCTAGTGGTATCATGGCTTGGCACAGGGGTGGAAAAAATACAAAGTCCTTGAGCATATGTACTCTTTGTTATGCTTTCAAAATGTATAAACATGCTATGCTTGTGAGAGTTATGAAACTACATGGTCTATGAGTAATATATGAGAGAGATGACATGAGTACCTAGTTAGTAGACTCTACATACATGGTATTTACTTATTGGTTATTATCATTTGATCTATGTAATGAATGGATACATATCCATGTTTGGTCCTTCATAGCATATCATTGTGTTCTAATTTCCTAGTTATTAAACCTAGGGAATATGTTGTAAAGGAGACCTAGTTAGAAATCTAGAATTCTAAAGATTGAGTGAAGGTTTCTTGGTTAATCTCTCGAATTCACCCTAGTTTCTCCATGATGGTTGTTTTTACTCTTTTGAAGTATGAAATGATCAGAAGGTTGGACCTATGCATTTCATAGTTTTTCCTCATTTCTCCATATGGTAATGGATATCGATTTGGAGGACCCATTTCCTTAAGCACCCTGGTATGGTCCTGAGGGTGGTTAGGCCTGATTTTGGCTTCTAATGGTCTACGCATGGGTTGTGAGAACAAAGGTTCGGTTCACTGTGACCAACAAACCCTCAAAACACCAACCCTTTCAGCATCACCTACTTTCACAAATGAAGTCTCACCCAAGGTATCTATTGAGACTGCAAGAACCAAGTTTTTGCAGTTGTAAGGAAAAGGGAGGTGGATGCACTAACCATTGTTCCTTATTCTAGCTTATCTATGCTTCTGGTTATCACAACCATTCATGAATATTGAAACATAATGAATCCATACATTAAATATAGTTTTCAAATTATAACAACATCATCCATAAATGCACATAAATAAGTAAAGAACATAAGATGCAAGATTATATCTCAACTATGTCTTTATTCATCATATCAACTAATTACATTCATGATTCTCGCATAATCCCAACCTCTGTAGATTCTACAAACTTTCTCTATCCCACTAGCTCTCTCGCTCTCTATCTCTCTCACTAGCTCTCTATTTTTACCCTACCCACTACATATTTGTACCCAAAATCTAGGGCTTAAAGTCTTATTCTTATCTATCCCAAAATAGCCCATTACAATGCATGGTATGGCCAACTTCAGTTAACTGGTCATTTTCCTTCTTCTACTTTTTTCTCTTTATACAGCTTTTATGTTGTTCTTATATTTCTGAAAAGTCACATTGTCATCATTTGTCCTTCCTTCTCTCTCTCACTTAATTTATCCTTCTATTTGTGTGTTATCTTCGTCCTACACATTGTCCTTCCTTCTACATCCTCTTTACCTTCTGTGTGATTTCTTCCTCCTGCATGCTTTCTTCCTCCTGTGTGCTTTCTTCCTTCTGAGCCCTTTCTTCATACTTATATTTTTCTCCAAAATTACATCCAAAATTGCTTGTCCAACAGGGCCCTAACACTCACCCGTGGCTCATCCTGATCCACTCAGGCATGTTGCCAATTCTTCCACTCTATAATGAATTTTTTCACAACAACCTTAGCCACTTCCACCTTCATAACCATGGTGGCTTATGTTTTTTTGATATCCTCCATGGCCTGCTCGGTCAAGTCTTGAATTTTTCTCTCTCTGTTAGTCGTGGCTTCTTTGACCTTCCCCTGTACATTGACTAATTCACCAATAATCTGGACTGTTGATTCATGTATGGGTCCAAGTCTATATTTAAGGACCTTTTGTTTCTCCTTGAGTCTCTCTACTTCAACAAATGTCTGTCGTTGCACCAAAATGGTTTTCATTTTCTCGACCGGTGGCAATGGTGTTTCCTTTTTTACCACCTCATTGGAATGTTGTTGTGTTGCTCATAGTTTGGCCTCTACAGCCTTCATCTCTAGTATCCCATGAGTTCTTCCCACACTTTGTCACTTTCTTCGCAAATTTGTGTGCATTCATCTTAGAATTTCTTAATCTTGGCAATTATTATTGTTTTCATCCTTAGTCTACCCCCGTGCACCTCAAGTGGTGTGTCAGGTGTGCTCTGCAGCTGTAGATCATGGATCTACTCTCTAAATTTCTTCATAATGTCCCCAATATTTACCAATTGTTCCTCCATAGTGGCCTCGACAACCAAGGGAACTTCTGGTACTTTTTAATATAATTGTTGGAGAGTGGCCTCCGTATTTTGTACCATAGATTATGTGTCTTCCTTATCCTTTTTGGCTTTCGTTTCCTTATCCTTTTGGGATTTCATTTCCTTCTCCTTTGTGCCCTCTTTTGTCTTCATAATTTCCTCTATTCTACCTTCAAGCTCCTTCTTTTGTTGTAGGGTTGTATCATATTACGTCTGTACCTGGGAACTTTCATTCTTTAATTTGGCCAAGTCTTGGTATGCAGTGTTGCCTCTATGATTTATCTCATTTACCAATTGTGCTTGGAGTTCCTGCACCCTTTGGATGGGTAATCTGGAAATGATGATACTAAGTTGGACCAATGTCACAATATGTTCTTGCAATTCTCCCATTGGTAACTCCAGTGTGGCTGCCTCAAGTTGTATAGTTCTATGCTCCCATGTGAGTTGTATAAGGGTTGTTTGTGCACTGGCCTTTGTTGTCCTTCGTTATTTCGATGGGCCATCCCCTATCTTGGGGTATTTCATGACACACGTGCTTTCTAAGAGTTGTTGAAGGAGTCTCAACTGATCCTGGTCCTTCTTCTGGTGGTCTTCATGCTTTGTTGCAGCTTCTTCCCAAATTTCCTCAGTGGAATCATGGATCAGATACCCAATACGATCCATATCATCATCGATTAAAATACAAAATGGGGCATGGTGCTATAATTTAACTTTATTTCGCACCCTTCATGTCTTTTTTAGCACCCCTCGTGTTTGTTTCGTCTCCTGAACTTTTCTTTTCAGGCCCACTTCAGGGACTTTCAATTGGCCAGGGTGCTTGTCCATGTTGTTTGTCCAATCCCATTCCTCTTCCTCACTTTTCCCTTGGTCTTTATCCTCCTACGAGGACCATGGCTTCTCAGTTGGATTCTTCCATCCTCCTAGTCATTGATGATGGAGTGCACCTCTTCCATTTTCAACTAGTAAGTGGTTGGTAACTCTTGTCACGCAGGATCATTTTTGGCTTGCACATATAAATGGTTCATTCCTACTCTGAAGTGTCTGACATCCCTATAGGAAGTGATTTATTCCTCTAGAATGTTCCATGTAGTCTTTACTACCTTTGTGATAAACTACAAGTATGAGTAAAAATTAGCATTTGTGTCCATTTGTCATCTCTTAATGGTGGACTGCCACAAGGTTGTATATCTATCAGCTAAAGGGTTACGACCCAAAACACGCATGTGCTAGTAAAATGTGGGATCCTGCCACCCGACCCGTGCAATAAGAATCAGTAGCCACACATAATGAAATTATATGCCCTTCTCTCGGGCCTCTGTGTAGTCCTACAAAAATCAGTTAACAATAAAGGTTTCCCATTTCATTTGAACACCTTCTTTGCATTTTTCTGTTTCTAAGATTACTGTCATTGGTACCTTGTCTCTTCCACATTTACCCAACATTTTTCAGGCTAAAACTTGTGTCGTAAACATGACCTCTTGTTCACTGATACTCTTCACATATAGACCATGTTTTCCTCAGAATGTGTCATACTTGTCTTTTATGGCCTCGGAGAGGGATCACTCTCTCGCTTTAAGTTACAGTAATTATGGGTCTTTGACTGCCTTGATCAACCCTGTGATGTGTGAAATTAATGTCGTATCAATTGAAACTATGGGATCGATCCAAAGTGTCCCCCCATGGATGTACTTAAGAAATGCCTTGACACATGCATTGATTTTGGTACTTCGTCTGAAATATGGAATTTCAAACAACTTGAGTATGTCGGATTTCTCCAAGCCTAACTCCCATTCTTGTGCTTCCACCCAAGTGTTTCCTGTGTTGGGGTCAGGCTTTGTGCATAAATATTAATCCTTAGCCAACTCAAGGAATTTTTGTGTGTCAATGATATCGTGGTCCATAAATTTCAGGTTGGCCACCTTGTCGAGCATGTCTTTATATTGATTGACAACATTCGGGACTGATTTTATGGGTAATGGATATTTGGCATTCACGGGTAATATAACCGAGGGTGCGTCATCGTTTCGTAGGGGAAAATAATCTCTATGGAAATTTTCAGGGGCTGTCAGGGTTGAAAGATCGGAAGGAAAATAATCTCTATGGAAATTTTCAGGGGCTGTCAGGGTTGAAGGTCCGGCCACCTCTTCTACCTCCTCATCTATTGGATGCTTTTATTGTTTCCTTGTTGCTACAAATGGTCCTCCTACTCTTTGTGGTGCTATTTTCTCTCTATGTTAGACTTGTGAACGAACTCTTTGTGGCGGTGAGGGTCATTGTAACTTGGCTTAAGTAAATCGACTATGTTCACTCTTATTTTTCATGCAACAATGACGAAGAGTTTCCTTCCCTCCCAGTGTTTTGTGTGTTCATGCTAATTAGGCCTGTCATATCTCACTTTAACTATCGTGTCCAATCTGGTGTCAAATTTGGTAATTGTGTAACTAAATGCTCTTTAATTTCCAAATCTACCTTATGATCCTCCTTTTGTACTGTTGATATGTCTGGGATTTTCGGTGGCTTTTCGGATTTAATGCATATGCGGTTCTTTTATGACCCATCACGTTGGTCATCCATTTGTCTTTTCCATGCCTGACTAGCTATGTTTTAGTGGTCTTTTCGTGTCTATATGCGCACTAGTGCATTTCTCATCGCATCTAGGCCTATCCGTATCTTTATTTTTGAACTTTGCGCAATGTTCTCTTCATGTGAGATGATCAGTTCATCTGCATAAGTTATGATACCTTGGTATTTTACACATGCTTTTTATTTCTCCTATCACTCCCTTTTTATTTCTTTTCATTCCTTTTTCTAATTTTTATTGGGTTTTTTTTCTTGTTTTTCTTGCTACTATGGTACACTTACTATAAGACAGGGGTTTGGTGCAGCCTAGATTACGATGTCGATGGTCGACTGTATCTATAGAGTTTAAGTCAACTTCCATTCACCATTCCTTCCAGGACTTGTCCATCCAATGTCCCCATCCATGCAGCACCAGTCTCAGTTATTCATTGTATCACATAGGGACCTAACCAGTGCATGTGAAACTTCCATGGGTGTTGCAAATACTTGTTTTCATAGAGTAGTACCAAATCGTTGACTTGAAATTTTTTGGATTTAATGTGTCGATCATGCCATTCCTTCTCTCTGGATTTTTGCACCTACTGATGGAATCCTACAAGAAACCGGTCCTCCTTAAGTTGAACTAACTGCTCCAATATCTCCTATATTTATCCTGTATCTAAGAGCTCAGTGATGGTTGCAATGTGTAGGCTAGGTAAAATGAACTCCATTGGCATCATTGTTTCATTTCCATATACCAAATAGAAGGGTGACTACCCTGTCATCTTTTTACTTGTACTTGTGTATGCCCATATTACTGTAGGGATCCATAAGTCCCAATCATCTCTTCCAACATTGCATATTTTTGTCAAAGAATTCTCCAAAATATTCTTAAATGCTTCCACTATGTCATTATCCTGAGGGTTATATGGTGTACTCTTTTGATGATGAATTTGAAATTCCTTAGTGAGTGTGACAATTGTTTTGTTCAGGAAGTGTGTACCTTGATTGCTAAGTGATATGTGTGGACATTCAAACCTGGTGACTTCATTCTCGAATAGAAACTGCGTAGCAGTATCTGTAGTTCAATTAGTAACTATGTGTTACTTCATCTCACTTGGTTAAATACTATGTCCCAATAATGATGTATCTTTCTCCCGATCTCCTTGCTTGTGGGTTGATCAGACCTACAAAGTGAATGGCCCACTTATCGAACGTTTGCAACGTAAATTTTGGATTTAATTTCATTTCATCGTGCCTACATGGTTTACCCACCCTTTGACATATGTCGTAGGAATGACAATACTCATTTTCATCTTTATGTAGTGTAGGCCACCAAATCCCTATGCATAAAATATTTTGTGTCATTGCTTTACCTATGTAATTTCCTCCAGCAATCCCATCATCCACTTCCTCTAGTATAACCAACCTTTCATGTTCCAATACACAATGCATCAAGATTCCATCTGCCAATTATTTCTTTTGTGCAATTGTTATGTCAAAGGGGGCCACACCTGTATTTAGAAACTCCACAATGTCTGCGAAGTAATCATCCACCATCCTTACTAAAAATAAATATGCATCGAAGAAATTATCATATAAATTACCTACATCCTCTCATGTTAATATGCGCGAGAGATGATCAGGTCCTGCATTCAACTTCCTTGTTTTTACTATGACCTCAAAGTCATATTCCTGAAATATTAACATTCATCTACATATTCTTCCTCCTAAGACAAGCTTATTGACTAAGTAATTTAATGTAGAATGATCTGTGTACATCTTGAAGTGAGACCCAAGTAAGTAATAAATGAACTTTTGGAGAGCATAGACCATGGCCAAGCCTTCTCGTTCTATAGTGGTATAATTTTTTTCATATATATACAACTTCCTACTTGCAAATGCAATCGGATGATCAATGTCTCCTTCCCCTAGTTGTGATAGTATTGCACCCAATGCAATGGATGATGCGTCTACATGGACATGGAACTCCTTGGTCCACTATGGAAATATTAAAATGAGTGTGGGGACCAGTCTTTGTTTCAATGTGTCCAACCCCTTCTGGTAGTCCTCATTCCATTGGAACTTGGCTTCCTTCTTTAGTAATTTTTCCATGGGTGTTGTAATCTGCGCATATCCTTTGATAAACTTCTTGTAATAGCTTGTATGACCCAAAGTTTCCCTTACTTTTCTGACTAATTTCACAGGCTCCAACCCCAGAATAAATGTGATCTTGTTTGGGTCAACCAATAGTCCTTGTTTGCATACTACATGCCCTAGTAGAATTCCAAATGGTGTGAAAAAGATACATTTTTTTTTAAGTTTAGAAAAATCTAACTGTTTGCATCGATCTAACATGAGTTGAATTACTTATATATGATCCTACAGTAGAATGAACATCATCCAATAATTTTAGTAAACTTCCAAAATTTTATGGATGAACTCCTTGAATGTTTCCACTACTACTCTAGAAAACACTGCAGGGGCATTCTTCAATTTAAATGGCATCACTGTGAAATGATGACTTCCCCATTTTTCAACAAATGTAGTTTTGTGTCTATCCTCCTACACAATTTTTATCTGATCATATCCATAGAATCCACTTGTAAACAAATATGTTTCTTGACCTCATATGTTCTCCAATACTTCATCCATGAATGGTGTTGGGAATGGATCATGTAAGCATGCATAATTCATCTTCCTTAGATCCATGCAGATCCTAATTCCTCTGGTCTTATTGTCTTGCACCACCATTGGGCTAATCCACTCAGATTCTTCTACTAGTTCAATAATTCTTATTTCTAGCATCCTGTCTATTTCAGCCTTAACCTTCTCCTTGTACCTCGGGTTCAATCTACAAGGTCTCTGTCGTATTGGCTTAGCTCCTGAATTTAGTGTAATATTCATCTTGCCTAATTTTATTGTTATTCCTTTCATCTCTATGAATGTGGTAAGAAATAAGTCATGGTATTCTTGTAATAATTCTTCCACCTTCGCAATTGTCTCATCGTTCCAATAGTCTCCTATCTGTGAAAAAATAGGATTCTTTGTTGTCCCAATGTTGACTTTCTTTTTATTTATAGGTTGTGTGTACACGACAGATGCAAGCTCTGGCCCTTTTACTGCACGTTTTCCTTATGTCTCTAGTACCTATAAATTCCTGGGATCTTCTTCCTCGTATTTTTCCTCCGTAACATTATATCATTCCAAAAGCTTATGGATCGTCATCTTAGCTTTGTGTGTACTGCCTAATGGTACTTCTTCCATTGATTCTAGCTTCGAGAGGATATTTTTCGTATGGCCTATAGTTTTTTATGTATGGAGGGGGCTTCATGTTTAAATGTGAACATGATTTTGAATCTCTGGGCCAATCCTTTCCATTTTGTTGTTTCCTTGTGCATCTCTGATTCTAAATACAAATTTTTCAGGATTGTATCCAATGTGTGTATGAATTGGTGTGTCCACTCTGTCTCTGATTCTGAGCACCATAAACATCTGCATCTATTTATGTGACTCACCAGGTCACCCTCTCCTGTGTATTTTTGCGCACTCTCTACTTCCTTGGGCCCAAAGCGTATCTACATAAGTCTACTGCAATATTCCCAGTCCTCCATTCCATTTTTGTGTGTGGCCCACCATCTAGCTGGAGTTTCTTTTAAGATGGCATCCATTTCCAAAATCCTTTTTTGTTTAGGTACCTGTAACTCAAATGATTTTATAAACATACCAATCTCAGTTAGGCCATCGTACCTAGGTGTTTCACATATCTCTATGCCAATACAATGCAAGGATCGGTTTATACGTGCACATCATCTAGCTGACACCATAGGTGATTTTAGGGGCGAAATTTCGTCGATGGGCGAAATTAAGAGGTTTGGAATTTTGGTTGGGCGAATTGTTTACATAGAGAGGTTTTTT
>CBVK0100410231.1:0-12542 GCA_900067695.1 Picea abies | reverse complement strand
TCTGAAGTTTTTGTTGAAATTGACATTTGATTGTGGACTGAGGGATGTACAAGTCTTTGGGGATTCTTTGTTGGTGGTCAACTGGATGGCAGGTAAACACTTGGTCAACGATGTGGCTATGCAGCGTGTATCACTTATCTAAAAGAGATTATTGCAGCTTTTGAGCATTGTTCTCTTAGCCATATTTACAGAGAATTGAATCAAGTGGCTGATCAATTGTCAACGGAAGGATTACTATACCCTACAGGGGAAGTACTAGTGGTTGAATTTCCCGAGGGGACGAGCTCGGAGTCTTGAGAGTTACTTATGACGACGGTCTTTGGTTTATAACTTTATATTACAACATATTTGGTTTTTTGTTTTTGTTGTTTTTACCTGATAATGATATCATATGTATACAAAGGAAGTGATGATCGTTGATGTATATGGCAAACGCTCCATCTTATGTATCAGCTGAAAAATGACAAAAGTAGTGAAGGATAGCAGAAGTGGATGGACAATTGGGGAATTTTGAGGTTTTTTGACGGCTGATGAATAATGTATTTTTGTACTCTTTCTGAATATAAAAATGGGATATTTTTTTCTGTAGAAAAAATAATCAGTTGAAGGAATTATTTAATTTTTTTTTAATATAATCAGTTGAAGGATTTTTTTTTTGCATATAATCAGTTAGAAGGATTTTTAGCTTTTATTTTTTTAATACAAGGGATATTTTTTTTCTGTAGAAAAAACAATCCTTTGAAGGAATTATTATTATTTTTTTAATATAATCAGTTGAAGGATTTTTTTTACATATAATAAGTTAGAAGGATTTTTATCTTTTATTTTTTTAATATAATCAATCGAATATTATATTAAGAAAGAGTAACTTAGCTGACTTTTATACTGGCTTAAATCTATACTTGGAGGTGCAAAGTTTTTTCAATTTAAAAAGAAAATTCACATCAAGGGACTTGATCCCTCTCAATCTGTGCATGAAAGATTCTAAGTTATCTCAATATGTGCATGATAGATTCTAAGTTAAGATATTTTCTATATCTCAATATCTCCCTCATATTGAGATATAGAAAATATCTATTCACTGAAGTATCTTAAGCCTTTGCGTTTTGGTTTCCACCTTCATGGCAGAGCAAGTGGTTTTCTGGACACGTAAGTTTTTGCTTTCGTAAAGTAATATAATTATTTTTATTTACAAAATATATATATATATATATATAAAGTTATGTAAAAATATTTTATTAAGTTGGAAATATTTTATTTATGGCATAGCTTGAAATATTTTTTTTAAATGCCATGTGTCAACTCCATATAGAGCACTGAAGGAATTACACATATCCCTCCCTCTCACATTGAGTTGTAAGAAAGGCTTCTAACAAATATCCCTCATACTAGGTTGTAAAAAACACCTTTAGCCACAATTAAAATACCTTGAAATATTTTACTGAAGGAATTACACATATCCCTCTCACACTGAATTGTAAAAAAGGCCTCTAACAAATATCCCTCGTACTAAGTTGTAAAAAACATGTTTCTAATAAATATCCCTGGTACAAGTTGTAAAAAACATGTTTAGCCACAATTAAAAAGAATCAAAAGATACAAGGTGAGGATAAAGGCCTCTAACAAATATCCCTCATACTAAGTTGTAAAAAACATGTTTAGCCACAATTAAAAGGAATCAAAAGATACAAGGTGAGGATAAGAGGATAAAGGCCTCTAACAAATATCCCTCATACTAAGTTGTAAAAAACATGTTTAGCCACAATTAAAAGGAATCAAAAGATACAAGGTGAGGATAAGAGTAAATATTACTAGGTTGTAAAAAACACGTTTAGCCACAATTAAAAGGTAGCCACAATTAAAAGGAATCAAAAGATACAAGGTGAGGATAAGAGTGAATATTGCAGAAAACATATTAATATAATTAAAAGGTAGCCACAATTAAAAGGAATCAAAAGATACAAGGTGAGGATAAGAGTGAATATTGCAGAAAACATATTAAATTTTTCAATATTAGTCCCCTTATTCCTTATTCAATATCTATTTTATATGTCAGTGAGTTCTCACCCCACTCCCACTCCGCCCCCTACCACTGAAATGTCAATTTTATTTTTTCGTACTGTAAACCTAAAAATTGGCTCTATCTGGACAATTATATTCTCACTTACTGCAATAAAATGTCTTAATAGGAATTATTTAACTTTGTTCAGGAAAGGGGGTGCATCCTGTACAAGTATGCGGAGCTGGTGTTGCAACATGGCGATGAACTCGCAGCCCTTGAAACTTTCGACAATGGAAGACCGCTGGATATGACTCGGACGGTAGATATACCATACTCTGTTGAAGTGATCCGATACTACGCTGGTGAACTATCTCGATCATAAAAAATAATCAATGTGATTTTGTTTGGGTTTGAAGTTTATAGATCCGGGGAATGTTGTAAACCAAATTTTAATGAATATGATGTGCAGGGTCAGCTGATAAAATCCATGGACTAACGTTGAAGATGAGTGGGCAATATCAGGGTTATACATTGCATGAACCTATTGGAGTTGCTGGTCAGATAATACCGTGGAACTTTCCCATGGTGATGTTTTTCAGTAAGATCAGTCCTGCCTTGGCCTGCGGATGTACAGTAGTTATCAAATCTGCAGAGCAGACTCCCTTAACTGCACTTTATTGTGCACAATTGGCCAAGGAGGTAACATTATTTTCTTTGCTCTGCTCAGCTTGCAAATATCTATGGTGTAAGTTTCTACTTAATTAGCAGGGCCAAGACTTCTATGTCCAATATTTTGTTTGTGAAATCTTGTCTCGTCTCCATCACAGGCAGGAATTCCCCCTGGTGTTCTAAATGTGCTCTCTGGTTTTGGTGAAACTGCGGGCGCTTCCATAAGCAGTCACATGGATATTGATAAGGTATGTTAATATGTTCACACTGGATGGATTTATTGTGGATTTGTTTTAATTTGGGATTTGTAAAGTTTAAAGAATAATCAAATCTTTGGAAATGTAATTTTTAAACTTTTTTAGAGATTGGATTCTTTTAACGTTATTTTATTTTTAATTTATATATTTAAAAAATTGAATAAAAGTTTAAAAATGTTTCTTAGCAGAAAGTATTTTAAATTAATACAAATAAACACTTATTTATATTTAATTAATCAAATATTCAATAACATTAATAACAATTAATTAAACTAATCCATTTAACTTTTATATATATTTTGAAGAAATTAAATCTACCTAAATGAATCCTATAATTAGGTAAATAAATGAATAAATGCATGGTTCATTAATTGAATACAGCGAAGGATACTGGAAACTAAACATGTGTTTTACTTGAAGTCTGCTTGTATTTAGATATCATTTACAGGGTCGATTCAAGTTGGGCGACTTATCATGGAGGCTGCTGCAAAAAGCAACTTGAAGCCCGTGACATTAGAACTCGGTGGAAAATCCCCTCTCATTATTATGGACGACGCAGATGTTGATAAAGCTGTGAATATTGCCCATCTTGCAATATATAGTAACATGGTAAACATGCAGACCAGATGCAGGCTCATGAATACTAACCATAAATTTTTTAGTTCGAAACTCATGTGATCAAATGAATGCATGCGCGGCAGGGACAAGTATGCCTGGCAGGGTCGCGGGTGTTTGTTCAAGAAGGAATTTATGATGAATTTGTGAAGAAAGCTGTGGCAAGAGCAAAGCAGCAAGTGGTGGGTGACCCTTTTCAGCCAGGAGTCGAACACGGTCCTCAGGTAAACCATTCAATGCATTCGCCCATGGATTGTTTTGTAATATAATAATTTTTCCGGTTAGTATTAGCAATTGTATCAAAATAAAAAATTAGAATTAACCATGTATCAAAGTGTTAACAATTTTCAAAGTGTTAACAATAAAGATTGAGGCAGTTTATTTTTGTGAATGTAGATTTTCATAATTGTTCATAATTATGGAAAAAAATTGGGTTTTAATTTTGAAAGATTCTCATCATAGTTGAGTGTGGACACTCTACCTATTATCATTGTATCAATTATAGATAATCATAAAACTTATGATTTATAACATAATGGGAGTGTGGACACTCTACTTATCAACATTGAATCAATTATAAATAATAGTAAAACAAACTTATGATTGATAACATAATGATAAATGCAGTGTTTATCTTAAAAATTGAAAATGTTTCAAAATTAAAATACATAATTTACATTTAGAAAATCTTCCTTATCCATCTATTTTTTTCAAAAAAATTTAATAAACACATTTTTATATTTATATTGTTAATGGGAAAGTTTTCAATATGAATTCTCATGATCTGGTTTTAGTCTGGTTCTTAATTCCACGTACACAAAAATGAGTAAAGAGCCAGATGCTTTGTTAACTGACAAGGGATACATGGCTAATATTACTCTGATTTGTTGGCTAAAATTAATATGCATCCAATTTCCCATGCTCAGCAATATGAGCATCCCTGAAACAAAAGTGAGATATTACAACATATCTACTTGGAAGTAATACATAAGGTCAATTTCTGCTATTAGAATTTCATAGGTATGGAATGGTAGGTCCCTCACAATTCCATATCTATAGATATGGTATCATTGATGTTAGGTCCTCAACATTGAGCTGTTATATGGTCAATTTCTGCTATTGGACTTCCATAGATATAGAATAGTAGGTCTCCTCACAATTATATATATATGGTATGATCGTTGGTAGGTCCTCAGCTGCTATTCTTCAAATTTAGAATTGGATTCTTCACATCTATATTCATTTTATTGGTTTTAAATTCGGTATGCCACATTCTACCTCCTTTGTAAGGGGTTTCTGCATTTTTCATAAGAGTTTTTGGGAATATTTTTATTCTTAATGTTCAATAAAATTTTCAATAATTTTTTGTAGAAGGTGGAGCATTTTCTTTTTATGTTTAATCTAAATCTGGTATATGATGATGACCTAGTTCATAATTGTTGGGTATGTGTTATATTCTTTGCATGTGTGTGTGAGCCTGTCAGATATGGCAACTACTTCTGAAAATCCCTCGGACTAGTGTTCTGTTTGTGTCAGATATGGCAACTACTTCTGTGTGTTGGGTGCTTTCCTAGGAGGGTCCCATGGGGGTATGCCCCCCCTGGTTACGTGCAGCACCCCGAAATTTTATTTTGGGCGGTTTTTGATATTTTTAGTGGTTTATTAAAAATAATCCCGGTCTTAGGGATTAGGGTTTTGGTATCTACGGAATACCTAAAACATTGTATATATTGTATAGTGAATGGTGAAATTCTATATAATGAATATAAGAAAGGTAAGGTTTTTCAGTTGAAAGTATCTGGTATAAAATCTCAATTCTGTTTTGCTTAAGAATCTATATGCATTGCTTTACTTCACAGGTTTAAAACTTACAATAATACCAAAGATTTGGACGTTGAAGCTAGAATAAATTCGAATTAGAGGTTTGTTCTAAGTTCTAATTCACCATTTTTTCGGTATTTTTGATTCTTTTAATATATCTCTTTCTATTTACCATTTTTACCATTTTGAACATGTTAAATTAGATAGAATTTTACTCTTTTCCCTCTGATTCCAATTCCATTATGATGTGATGAACATTATTTTGTTAAGAATTTTGAAACTTTAAACACTGATTCTATATACCATATCATTTTTTAAGAATTTTGAAACTTTTGTGAGGACTGTGCTTTTCAGCTCATTCACTTCCATATCTTTGAATATGATATATCTGAAGTTTTGAAAAAGATGACTTTAATTAAGACTAATTTTTTTTGGAGAGTGATTCAAGTGTCACGTATTAGGTCCTCTTTGTTGTTAGATAAGAGTGTTTTGTTTTTTCAACAATAATTTGGAAGTTTCATTTTATTATTAATCATTGAATTTTCTATTCTTTTGTCATCAGGAAACTTGTTAGCAAGGCTATAATTTCTGCTAAGATATTGGTAAACTCCCCTATATTTTAAACAAATACTTAATTGAGTTTCTTATATCATTTAAGATAATCTGATTTACTTAAATTTCCTATAACATCTAGGATAATCTTCCTAGAACCTGATTTATTTGGATTCTCTTGAAGCCCTAGGCTCAAACTTCAATTTGAAATATGAAGGCTATGGGAATTTCCATTTGTACTATATAACTTCTTGTTGACTGAACATTGAATTGAAATGAGATAAGTCGGAGACTTTGACTCCCTTGCTCTAACTTGTCTCAATTTTTGAATACTCCTTTTAAATTGATTTGTATGATTTTGTTTCAACTATACTGTTGGAAATCTTATTTTAAATTTATATCAAGGATATAAGTGCAAACTTTGGTGTTAAAATTCAAACAAATATTGTTGCAAATATTGTTGCAACATTAAATAAAGATTTTCTTAACATTTATGTTTTTAATGAACACCTTTTAAGACCTTGCATTCAACAAAAGTGTAAAAGCAATTGGAGTTGGATCTTTAGTTATAATATGAATAGACTTAATTGTAAAGTAGGTTATAAACTCAGTTTGAAAAAAACTATCTTTATAAATAATATTGAAACAATATATTATATTTTTAATTTAAAAATAATTATTATTACATATAGTAATTCCAAAGATAAGTATTAACCAAAACTATTATTATTATGAATATCTTCTAATCACTACATGTACACATACACTATTATTATTATGAATATCTTCTAATCACTACATGTACACATACACTATTATTATTATGAATATCTTCTAATCACTACATCACTACATGTACACATACACTATTATTATTATGAATATCTTCTAATCACTACATGTACACATACACTTGTAAAAAAAAAGGAATATATATATAATGTTTTGGAAAAAAGAAAAGGAATTGTTATATATATGAATGTTTATATATTATTTTAAATAATGTTTTGGTGTATATATAGGTTTATGACTATTTTGTCATTTATTGCAGATTGATAAAATGCAATTTGAAAAAATATATGTATACACTTGTAATATGTGTAAAAAAGAAAATGAATCATAATATATACGAATGTTTATATATATATATATATATATATATATATATATATATATATAATTTTAAATGATGTTTTGGTGTATATATAGGTTTATGACTATTTTGTCATTTATTGCAGGTTGATAAAATGCAATTTGAAAAAATATTAGAGTATATTCAATATGGAAAGAGAGATGGAGCTAAATTATTATTAGGTGGCAATTCTTTGAATAACAAAGGATTTTATATTGAACCAACTATATTCTCAGATGTTGAGGTATTATTTTTCTAAGTTATATTTGTAAAGTCAATATATATGTAGAAGCTTTATATATGACATGCATTTTCTAAATAGAAAGTTTGTGCAGGATGATATGCAGATTGCAAAGGAAGAGATATTTGGACCTGTTATGTCCATCCTAAAGTTCAAGTAAGAATTTGTAGTGTTTATATTTTTTAAAATAATTTTTATTTTTGAAATACTTAATATTTAAAACCAACTTAGTCCATTACATTTTTTTTTATAATGTCAAAGTTGCTTTAAGACTAAAGTTAGTATTAATTTGTGTCTTGCAGGACCATAGAAGAAGCAATAGAGAGAGGAAATAAAACAATATATGGTTTAGGAGCTGGAATTGTTACCAAAGATATAGATATAGCAAATAGGTTTGCTAGATCTCTTCGGGCTGGAGTGGTGTGGATTAATTGTTTTCTTGTACTTGGTGCAGATGTTCCAATGGGAGGATACAAAATGAGTGGGATTGGGAGAGAATATGGATCTAAGGGCCTTGAAAATTACTTACAAGTTAAATGTGTCATTAGTCCACTTCAACATTCACCTTGGCTATAGGAGCATCCTATCATATCCCTTAACATATTGTTTAGAATATAAATACTGTGTTATTAAACATGTTTTTTTATATCTAAATCCAATTTAATTTTATATCATGGAATGTTTTCTTTTTCACTTTTATATATGAAAAATGTAATTGGTAAATCATGAAGATGTGTCTTACTTTTTAATGTGATCATGAAAATTAGACATTTTTATATGTTTGAGAGTTTTGTTGTCATTTAATGTATCAAATTTTCATTTAATTACATGTTTGTCATTATAAATTTATGTAAAAGTTAACAATTGATTTTTGTTACCAATAACTAATTCAATACTAAATGTATAATTTTTAAAAGAAATTATTTAATGTATCAATTTTTCATTTAATTATATGTTTGTCATTATAAATTTATGTAAAAGTTAACATAAATTTATGTAAAAGTTAACAAGTGATTTTTGTTCTCAACAACTAATTCAATACTAAATATATAATTTTCAAAAGAAATTATATGAGTATGATTTACATTTAAAAAAAATAAAATTGTAAAGTTATTATTATTTTGATTATTTTCTCATGTTGATAAATTATTGAATCACTTTTTATACATCTTTGCATTTCATCATCATATTTATGTAAAACCAAAAAAGTAAATATCCTTTTGAAGAGTAAAAGTCCAAGTGTATTAAAATATTTTTTCTAATTTTTTTGTGTAATCTTTAAGGGGGTCTTCACTACTCTATAGAGAAAAAAAATTCCACAAGTTTTAGAATAAAATAAATAAAAAATATAATGAGAAATCCAAAATGAGAAAATTATGTCATTTTATAGAGGATTCAATGATGAATCTGCAAGCATCGAGTCCCCCACCTTCCATCCAAGAAATAAGGGATTTTACCTTTTAGAAGTTGCAACTCCACGAAAACATGAAAAAATAAAGATGATTTCTTGACTTTTAAATCTTTGATTGAGGTTTAGACCTTGATTGAGGCTCATCAAGGGTTTTATAATACCTTGATTAAGGTCTTATTTTTATATCGAGGTTTTATGCCCTTTATTGAGATTCAAAATCTGAATCAAAGACTTCAAACCTAATTGGAGAGTGTTCCTCCAACAAAGGATGGCAAAGACCATTCCCTTTTTACCAAAAAGTGAGACACATTCATAGATTCATCCTATAATATATATCATGTTTTATTTATTATTGTCATAGCTTCAAAATGTTTTCACTTGTTTTCAAATCATGATCAAATAAGGTATTTAAGTTGAACTTGTGTATTTTGAAGATAAAATGAATATAGATATATTCATAACAATCATTCTAGAAATGAATGAGAAGGAAATGAATATATGTGCGATAGAGACTCAAACAGAGCGGAGGAGCTAAGGTTTGCAGGACACCATACCCCTAAACTAGTATCTTGCATGCGATTTCAGGTTGCAAACGCAGGCTTCAGACTAACCAGTGCGATTGAGCAATCGAGATGGAACTTGAGGGGGGGTGCAAACCCCTCATACCAGAATGTAGCCACCAACCACATAGCGAGAGCTAGGGCTAAGCAACTGACTTTTGAGCCGCTGCCTCACCTCCGTGAACAAATCCCGCTAAACAAGCAAATCTTGGGGAAGGACATGGAGGTAGAAGTGGGCACGTCTTTCACTTAGGAACCTGAAAAATGCATCCCCCAAGCATCCAAGGTGCCAAGATATATAATAAACTATACCAGAGTGGGGAGCACACACAGTTCATGAAAGAACATGCCCTTATTGGAATGTTTCTAGGGTTATGGCCATCAGAACGAGACCTCATGCACTGGTGGAACCCTAAAGGGATTATGAAGTCCAACTCAGCTTGAAGGGCTTCTTCATGATCATCTTTTACCATTTGGAGGACACGGATTGAGTTTTTGAAAATGGCCCATATTTTTACAATTTTGTAGGGCTTTTCCTATGATTCTAGAAATATTGCTTTAGCCCAGAGAAATAAGACTTATTGACTACGCCAGTTTGGATCTGTCTCTACTCCCTTCCCCAGGAGTTTTGGCCTGAAGATATTCTCATGGGTATTGGCAATACCATAGGAACATATGTGAAATCCTCATAGGAGACAAAGCAAAGAAAATACGATTCCTATGCTCGAATATGTGTATACATGGACATTTTCAAGGCATTACCAGGCTCAGTCACCATTGAGTATCAGGATGAGGACTGGATTCAGACCATTGACTATGAACGAATTCCCTTTCGTTGCCGAAAATGTCATGAGAATGGACATCTCTTTCGAGACTGCCCCCTAAATGCATAGGCCCAATCGATGGGAGAAGGAAATGTTAAGTTTTAAGCTATTATTAGGTTTCTTTCCAATTTACTAGATAACAATAGCATGGGTAGGATCACTAAGAGAAACACAATCACAAGATACACAACATTTATCTTGGGAAATCCTCATGGGGGAGAAAACCCACCAAAACCTTCCTTAATATAGATAGCCAATACAATGCCAAGACAATAAACCAAACACTAGAGAATATCCACCACTGAGCAATGTGCCTCTTTCTTCCTTCTTCTCCCAACTATAGTTACCAAACTTGCACATTGAGTGAGGGAATGAATGAGTGATCAAATGAGGCGTTGGCTTCCTTTATTTATACAAACTGGCAGGAAACCCTCATGGGGGAGAAAACCCAACAAAAACTTCCTTAATATAAATATCCAATACAATGCCAAGACAATAAACCAAACACTAGAGAATATCCTCTACTAAGCAAGGTGCCTCTCTCTTCCTTCTTCTCCCAACTGTAGCTACCAAATTTGCGCACTGAGTGAGCGAATGAGTGAGCGATCAAATGAGGCGTTGGCTTCCTTTATTTATATAGACTCGCAAGTGTTGGAAAGTTGTCTCTTCACTGGGCAGGGCCGACTTGTCTTCTTAGTGGTTAAAACCACTTTAATTACCCTGGGGACCAACTTCTCAATTTGCACAATATATTTAGGGTTTGACCAATACACAAAAGGAGATTTGATCAATTGCAATCCCCGACATGATCAATCCACAAAAGGGGATTGATCTAATTAATAGTGACTCAATAAATAAATAGAATACTCTTTGCAGTTACAATATTTCAACACTCCCCCTTAACAAGAAGGGTATTCTACAACATCACCAGGAGAGAGAGAGGGCAACAACAACAACAACATCTAGAACACTAACTGGCATATCTATAAATCATCAGAAGTTTTTCTCATCATCAATAACATCATCATTCACAACATGGAACTGGAGTATCATCATCATCATCATTCACAACATGAAGCTGGAAATTGAAACATCAACATCAGTTAGCATAAAAGATAAAACAACAACATCAACAACATCATCATCAGCAACACGAGGCTGGAGCAACATCATCATAGCACGAGGTTGGAGCAACAACATCACATCAGGAGGTTGGGGCGCAACAACATCACAACACGAGGCTGGAGAAACAACATCACCATCATCACGCGGCAACAGAATGAGGCAGGTGTATCAACAACATTTTCTGGTACTCTGACAGTCCCTAGGGATCTACCCAGGAATCATAAGATTCCCTAGGGATCTACCCAGGAATCATAAGATTCCCTAGGATATAAAATCCTAACGAAGCTACCACATGGTACTTTGACAGACCGTCCTTACCAGACCTTCGAGATCTGCCCAGGAATCATAAGATTCCCAAGGATTATAAAAGTCCTAACGAAGCTACCACTACTGACCACAACTACCATATACATGCACAGGTACTCTGACAAATCATCCTTACTGGACCTTCGGTATCTGTCCAGGGATGATCAATCCCCTAGGAAATAAAATCTTAATTGAGCTACCCGTTGTTGGTCAAGATACCATAGTATCATCAACATCATTCCCCCTTTCGAGGGAGGTCCTTTCGGACTATACCAAGCTTGTCTCGAAAGTATTCAAAATTTACATGAGACAGAGACTTAGTCAACACATTTGCAACCTGCTCATCTATGCCAACATATTGGAGCTTTACAGCTCCCCTCTGCACCACATCACAAATGTAGTGATACCGGATTTCTATGTGCTTCGACTTATCATAGGGTTCTTCGTCGTCTTTATACAACTCTGGTTATCACATAGAATCACGGTGGCTTCCATCTCCAGATCAAAGAATCACGGTGGCTTCCATCTCCAGATCAAATAGACCTGTCAACAACTTCTGAAGCCATTTGGCTTCACAACTGGCGGAACATGCTGCAATATATTCCGCTTCTGTCATGCTGAAAGCAATACTGGATTGCTTCCTGCTCTGCCATGAAGTCATCGCTGACCCCAAACTGAAGCAACATCCTAAAGTGCTCTTTCTATCAGAAACACTTCCAGCCCAATCTGAATCGATATAACCAATCCGTCCGAAGTCATGATCTCCAGTATAACAGAGACCAAAGTCCAACATACCCTTAAGGTATCTCATCACATGTTTTGCAGCAACAAGGTGAACACGTCTGGGCTCTACCAGGTACTGACTCAAGGTGTTTACAACAAAACATATATCTGGCCTGGTATTCGTCATATACATCAACGATCTAATGATTTGTCTGTACAGCATAGCATCAACCAATTCTAACGAAGAATCAACCAGGAGATTCAACTTTGTTTCCATGGGTGTGTTCATGGCTTTACATTCCAA
>CBVK0100410230.1:0-12542 GCA_900067695.1 Picea abies | reverse complement strand
TTATTGTATGATTCCTTGATTACATACATAGGTTTATATTGAGTTTATGATATTATTATCACTTTGGTTGGTTTCGTTCTTTTGCAGGATCATCATTGTATGAGCATTGGAATGGAGCTAGGATGGCAATGGCGAGAGGAAGCGACATTTAAACAGTATGTCACCTATCCCTCTTTAGTTAGTAAATTCAATATTTAAAACTTAAGGAAAGCGTCATGTTCTAGTGTGTTTTTTTCTAGATATAGGTGGATCTAGGGAGATCAGTTAGTGTCTGCACCTATCGATTAATCCGATAATAGGAAGCATAAGGCGAAAGAGAAGTGGAAGGTCCACTACTAGAATCAGAAGTAATTGCTACGCCGATCAAGGTGAAGAAAGTCAACATTGGGACAGTTGAGAATCCCAAAATGGCCAACATTGGAGACTATTAGGATGAGAAAACAGTAGAAAGCATAATAGAGTTACTGCACGAGTACAACGACCTATTTCCCACAACATTTACAGAAATTAAGGGTATAGAAGGAGAGCTAGGAGAAATGAAGATACCACTCAGAGCTTAAGCAAGGTCGATCAAACGATGACCATACAGATTAAACCCGATATATAATAAAAAATTCAAAGTTGAGATCGATAGGATGCTCGACACTGGAATCATAGAACCCGTTGAGGAATTGGAATGGATAAGCCCAATGGTATTTCAGGAGAAAAAACAAGGTGGGATAAGAATATGTGTCGACTTGAGAAAGTTGAACGATGCATGCCTACATGACCCATTACCTAACCTTTCACAGACGAAGTGTTGGAGAACGTAGGAGGACACAAATTTTATTCATTCACTGATGGATTCTCAGGCTACCACTAAATCAAGATAGCACATGAAGACAGATACAATACCATGTTTTCTATACAATGAGGATCCTACCAGAAAATAGTCATGTCATTTGGACTGAAGAATGAACCAACAATATTTTCCAGAGTAGTCATCGTTGCATTCAAAGAATTTATCCACCAGTTTCTGGACGATTGGACAGTCTATAGTCTGTTGAAAGACCATGTAGAGGTCTTGCGACTGATGTTAGAAAGATGCAGGTAGTGCCATATATCATTAAACATAAGAAAATGTATATTCAGAACACCGTTTGGGATATTATTGGGCCATATAGTATGCAAACAAGGCTTACTAGTAGATCCTACAAAGATTGTTTTCATTGTTAACTTGCCACCACCGAAGACAATCTGTCAATTAAGAGTGACATTGGGACATACAAGATACTATAAAAAGTTTATCAAAGGGTATGCACAAATCACTGTGCCAATGGAGAAACTGTTAAGGAAAGATACAAAGTTTCAATGGAATGAATATTGTCAACACGGTATGGATACGCTGAAAGAAAAGATGGTTACCGCGCCAATATTGGTATTCCCATACTGGGAGAAGACATTCCATGTACATGTAGATGCATCAACCATAACACTTGGATCTATTCCATGTACACTTAGATGCATCAGGCATATAGGACCACATGCAAGAAGTCGACATGGCACACGCCATTTAAACTGGTATATGGCCAAGAAGAAGTGGTGCCATTAGAATTTTTGGTACCCAGTCTGTGCGTAGCAGTAATTACACACATGACAAAGAGATGCACAATACAGGAGAGACTAAATCAGTTGATGATCATGGAGGAAGATAGGATCCTAGCAGGATTCCACCAACAAGTTCATAAAGCAAGAGACAAATCTTGGCATGACAGACACATTAAGAGGAAAACTTTCAAGGAAGGAGACTTAGTGTTGATGTATGACAACAAATCCATTCAACATCCAGGAAAACTCAGAATGCACTGGCTAGGACCATATGAAGTAAAAATTTTCATAAATTGGGGAGTTGTACATTTGAAGGACTGAGAAGGCGCAGAACTTAAATGGATGATCAATGGGAGCCGACTGAAGTTGTACAAGGACAGTCGACCACCCATAACTTGAAAGTTATCGCGTAGAGAGAGAGAAAAAAAATAGGATACCAAACGATACCAACAGAGCTACAATGCGCCGAAACGATAAAGAGCATGCACACTTAGGAATACAAACCTAGAGAGGACAAGGCCAATGGTCAGTTCAAAACATAAACAAGCGACAAAAGGTAAATATGACAAAAGAAGTACTAAATGATGAAGGCAAGTGGACTTGAATTCCGTAAATGACCAACGGGACGCTACATTAATCGTGCCAACTAGAGATGACGAGGGAGAGTAATGGAAAGTACGAAGGAACCAAAGGTTCATTGAATCCATAATAAAGGTAGTGTCTTCGACAAGATTCATACGAAGCCCATACAAAGCAGGGACGCGAGAAAAAAAATCTTATTGCAAAATTAGAAGAGACATAGAACGATAGAGCATACAAAGCACATAACAAAGTTCACAGAGGTTGCAGAAGCCACTGAGCTCGGCGGATGATCAAATTTCACCAACATGGCACCACCCACTACTACATGTTGGAAAACTTGCAACGACTGCTTGCGACGAAAGTACTCTTTCGTCTCAAAATTCTAGAGAAAAAGTTCATTTTTTCAATTTTGATCTAAATCCACCCTGTATTCATCACTCTATTGATGGACGCAAACTATCGTCGGTGTTGGGATGATAGTCAAGATGGTGGACTGCTGACTCAATTTCGACAAACTTGTGTTTCCGTCACAAGAGCAACCCTCACTTTTGACCGTTATAAAGTTCGTCGCTCAAGCGACGAATGCACCATTATAATCATTCCTGTCTTCGGCAAAGTGAAAGTGACCTAAATATAACAAATAAATAGGTAAAAATATATATATATATGTCACATCCGTTGAAATTGTGACGATGGTGACCTAAATTGACCTATAAATATTTGACGATTTAAATATGTTGCGACAATCTTGCTATAACAACGACGGTTTTGAAAGGGTATTTGTGTGCGGAAGAATGTCGCAGAATATAGTTAGAGGTGGGGAAAAAAGTAAAGTGGGTGAAAAGGGTGATGGTAGATGTTATTTCCCTTGACAAAAATGTTGCCTCATATGTCCCGTAAGAATTTTAATAGAAACCACTACAAAACATTGTAGGAAATATGGGCACATTGATGGCGGATCAAATGAATATCGTCCCATGGTAATTAGCTATATATTCATTATATTTTTTTATTTTGTCAATTTTATATAAAATTATATATATGTATATATATTGTTTGAATGTTTGTTATAGTATACACTAATTTTGCATGATTGTTTCTATTATAAAGTTAGAGTTGCCCTCTAACTTTCCGCAGAATTTTGCACCAAGTATTAGTAGAAATGATGTTGTACAAGCTGAGGAACATTATGACCAAGAACATGAGGATATCATGGAAGAATATGATGGGACAAATCAAGTTAATGATCCCATGGAAGAAGATGATGGGACAAATCAAGTTAATGATCCCATGGAAGAAGATGATGGGACAAATCAAATTATCCAAGATTTGTTTTCGCAGCTGGATGAGGATGGGGACAATGTTGGTATTTATGATGAACCTCTATTAGAAAAGGCAAATAAATGACTTTATGAAGGATCAAAAACAAATCTTCTCTCCACTACATTGTTGCTAGTGAACTTAAAGGTTATTAATAAATTGTCGAACACTTGTATGACACATATCCTAAGGTATGTAATATGTTTCATCTCATATTATACATAAATGTTGTTTTTTTTCAATTTGCTTTTAGTGTTAATTAATGTGTAAAATAAGAATACAATTTTTACGATTAATATTCTTACATTAACTAGTTATTTGTTATGTTGTAGATTGTTAGGTGAATTTTTGTTACCATCATCAAATATTTTACCTCGCACATATCGAGGTTTGCATGTCATTATGAAAGACATTGGAATGGATTATCAAACTATAGATGCATGTCCTAATGACCATATTATATATTATGGACAACATGCTTTGAAAACAGAATGTTCGCAATGTCTTATTAGTAGATATCGAACCAATCAAGTAACAAAAAGGGTGCCTCAAAAGTTTCTTCGTCATATTCCCATAATTCCATGTTTGCAACGATTGTTCAGGTGTGAAATCATAGCACAATTTATGGATTACCATGCACGTAATTGAAGTGGATATGGTGTTCTTCGAATTCCTGCCGATGGTTTTGCATTTAGGGAAATTTAGGAAATGTTAGGCTTTCATTGGAAGTTGATGGTGTTAATCCATTCGGAGAGCTAAGGTCTATTTACTCAGTGTGGCCTATTTTTGTTATCAATAATAATATTCCTCCTTGGATTTCAATAAAGAGGGAGCACATAATGTTGACAATGATTGTTCCAGGTATTTCTTTACATTAATTTTTTGAATGTAACATTTTCATTTTCTTCAATTTTTGCATAATATCTTTTGTTTATTTATTTACTTATATATATTACATGATATCATTCCTATAGTAATTATGTGCAATTTCAAACAATTAGGTAAGTACTAGGCATGATGTTTTGGACAATCATGCCTCATAGCCAAAATAAAATTGACTGGAAAGTGTGTCAAGCCCTAAATATGATGATTGATTCATTCTTTAAACATCTGAACATGTAAATAAATCTCCATGAGTCTTGGGATTCAGCACAAAGTCTCCACGACTGCAGATGTGGAATTCATAAATGACTTATGCAGTGTTTTTTTGTGGTAAGAATTTATTGAATTAGCGTTAGAGAGAATAGCTTCGAATTAGATCATTGGATCACTGCTACATACATGCGTTTGAAAAAATCCATTAAAATCGGTGGATCATGATTGAAATAGATCGTTGGATCACTGCTACTTATGCAGTTCTTTAGAGAGCATAACTTCAAAACAGGTCTGAAAAAATCCATTAAAATTTGTACATTGACATCAGGGTTCGAACCTGCGCGGGTGAAGCCCAGCAGATTTCAAGTCTGTCTCCTTAACCACTCGGACATATCGAGAACTATGTAGTTAATTGAAAACACAACATTATGATCAAACTAAATAGAAAATATTTTTCTCTAAACTTAATTTAGTTTATTTTACTCTAAACAGAAATTCTCAGCACCAAACTAAACAGAAAAGATTGTTCTCTAAACAAAAATTCTTAGCACCAAACTAAATACCTCACGGTTCACCAATGAGTAAAACTTGGCAGTAATACCACAGCGAACAAAATACCTCAACTCATAAATTGATTTGTATTCACACGTCTCTCTTAATTTTCACATCTTCTTTGCCATTTTTTCATACTTTGTATCTCACTCAATCAGTTTTATACTTTGTTGCCGACACCACCAGTGTTCCATTCTGGTATTTATTATTTCAATGTTTCACTTCCCCTTACTAGGAATCAAACCTTAGATGCCTAGATTTTTGCAATAAAAATAGGTCTTGTGTTGATTCATTTGATAAGCCAGTTTAGTAGAGTTGTCAAAGTTGAAAATACAAAGCCCTGGTTTGGTTTCTTTTAATATGTGTGCTAAAATAAATACTCCTACTAATCTGCATTCAAGTTGCATAGATCATTGATGTCACCTCCTGCCACCCCTAGGGTTCTAAAATCCAATGATCCTATCACCCTTGCAACGCCAATCAAACAACATATAATTCAATTTCTAAAATAACAAGAAAAATATAATAAATAGTTCACTAAGTTGAACCATAGCCAAAACAAAAAAAAAGCTTTGTATGGACATATTATTAACAAAATGTGTTTGTTGTATCCCCATAGGGGCATAATAAATAGTCTAGTTGAGTTAATAATAAAAATCGTTTGGGTTCTTAAATATTCTTTATCAAAAAAATAAACCATTAACAAGTTTGGGGAGGATCATCAAGCTCTCTAACTATCACTGAATAGACTAATTGATGGAGCAATTTAACCTGAAATTACTAAAATTTTCCTACCTTTTTGAAGAGTAAATGAGACAATTATGGCTCTTAATTGAGCATAAATCCTAAGAGGATCATCATCCAGTGAACTAGGGGAAAGTAGTTTAGAATGAAGACATAAAACCCTTCAAGCATATACCCTTTTAAGTTGGTAGATTTCTCACAACGATCCTCTTGCAGAATCAATATGTATCTAACATAAGGATACCTTCAAGTGGCCATAGACAAAAGGAAGCCCTGTAAAAATAGAAGGTGCTTAGAAGAGAACTCGCTAAATATGACTTGAGGAATAACCCACTTATATAATGCAGGAATCCATTTGTTCTCTTAGGTTTGCACATAGAACCTAGCATGCTTATTGTTTGGAACAACAAGTTAATCTCACCTCTTGATCTTTTGGAGACATTTAATGAATAGTCAAAGGTGACTTGGGATTTGACTAGAGAGGTCAACTAGGAAATCAATTGGTTGGTTAGGTTGAATAAAGGTGGTCTTGACTTAGTTGATTAGTGAGCAATTCAAAGCAAAAACGTAGGAGATTTGGGTGCACTTAAGATGATCAAAGTTGACTGTGTCTTCCTCATTCTAAAGGAGTGAGTTATACTTTGGGCTATATATAGATGATCCTATGGATCGGTTTATCGATCACATAATAACAACAGTATAGTGTTATCCATTGTATGTTGAGTTATGTTCACTTGTTATTCATTGTTATAATAATATCTTTAGACATCACCTCTTCTTGGAATTCATAACTCTTCACTTTTGCAATTCTCTTATTCTCCAACAAGGTATTAGAGCTCTTGTTTGAGGACCAATGTGTAATATACATGTCTTTTGGAGGTTGTTTCTTATTCATGTTTTTGTTGAGTCAAATCGTTGTAGCAAATTGACTCAAAGCTTTGACTTGAAGACTAAATTATGGTTTATATTTGCAGAGTGATTATGAATTCTAAGAAAGAATGCATTAAATCAAACATGTCCCAATATTATTAAAATGAACTACCACTTGTTATCCTAATGTAATTGATATTGTGTCAGAGATTGAATTAGAAATAGAAGGGATCTTTGGTTTCTAACAGTCACAAGTTTTAAAAATTTCAGTTCCAAACCGCTCAGATTTGTTCACAGAATTATACCAGCAGCATGGCACCGAAGAATACTAGACAAATCATTAGATTGGAACCTGAGAGCACATAATTGCTTGAATCCTACCCACAAATGGAGAAAAGGTTTAAATATGCAGGTTGGTTTGAATTTCTCAAAACCTTCTAGGGACACGATGAACATGTCTCAACGATCTTCACATAGAAATTTGATGGTTTTGAAGTTGTGATTGGGAAATTGTTGATGATGGTGACTGAACACTCAATTGCAAGAGCCTACAAATTGCCAATTGGTGGAGAAATGTGGTGGAAGAAAGAGAATTTGGTAATGGATTTTGTGAATCAGTTCTTGATTCCAGAAAAATAAAACCCTAATTGACAAAAGGGAATACCACATAGATGGATCAGAAAGGAATGGCATATTGATTTGATAATCATTCATAGGTATATTACATGTGAGGATAGGTTCTCAGTAGTTTACATTTATCATATCAGACTGTTAATGCACATTAATGGAGATTATCCCCTCAATTTACCTTATTTTCCACTAAAGTATTTACGTCGACAACAAGGTTCGAACCTGCGTGGGCGAAGCCCAATAGATTTCAATTATGTCTCCTAAACCACTCGGACATATGTACAATTGTGAAACTAATTGAAAACACAACCTTATGATCAAACGAAACAGAAAATATTTTTCTCTCAACTTAATTTATTTTCTTTTTTTCAATTTTATTCTGGTGTCTTTTGATTCATCTCCAAAATACATCATCGCATGTCTAGCTCAGTTGGTAGAGCGCAAGGCTCTTAACCTTGTGGTCATGGGTTCGAGCCCCATGGTGGGCGTACAGAGTTGATAGTGTTTTTATAACATTTTAGAAGGCATTATTGTGGTCGTTGGGGTTCAAACCAGATCTCCACCGCCACAACGTGAAATTCTTAGCACCAAACTAAATACCTCATAGTTCACCAATGAGTAAAACCTGGCAATAATACCACAGTGAACAAAATACCTCAACTCATCAATTGATTTGTATTCACACGTCTCTCTTAATTTTCACATCTTCTTTGCCCTTTTGTCATATTTTGTATCTCACTCAGTCAGTCTTATACTTTGTTGTCTTAGTTTTCACATCTTCTTTACCTTTTTGTCATACTTTGTATCTCACTCAATCAGTCTTATTCTCCAACAAGGTATTAGAGATCTTGGTTGAGGCCCAATGTGTAATCTACAAGTCTTTTGGAGGTTGCTTCTTATTCATGCTTTTGTTGAGTCAAATCGTTGTAGCAAATTAACTCAAATCTTTGACTTGAAGACTAAATTATGGTTTATATTTGAAGAGTGATTATGAATTATAAGAAAGAACGTGTGGTTCTGAATGGTCACAACTAAGGTATGTAGGCATAAGACATGAAAAATCTACAAAAACAAAGTACTTTGGAAATTTATAAAGTTTGTGGCTCTAGATCTACCAATGATTATCTGAAGTTCATCATCGACAAGAATATGAACAAGGATATAGTAATTATAACAACCTACATATTTGCTTAAGAGCAGAGCATGATGTATTGACACCATGATAAAGAGGATGTAGTTAAACCCAAGTCTAATTTCTTAACATTTGTAGATGTATTGCAAATTAGGGAGAATCCTCAAAAAAAATATTAAGAAGACTAAGTCAGTACCCACTCTAGTTTTTTTAGAGAGACAAAGTAGTCATGAAGAGGGTTTTTCCTAGAGTTCCTTCTAGGAAGGCCATTAAATTTCCCCCAAGGGGAGATTCACTGCACTAGTTGACAATAAATAGTCTCATAGAGAAGTGAAAAAAATCCCAATAGGACCTAGTATGGATACTAGGGGGAAGAAAAATGCATCATGAAAGAAGACAATTGAAAGAACTAAATTGGATGGGATAAACCTAGACACTATGCAAGGGAATGTCCACTTCCACTAGCAACTTGTATGTATTGTCGCACATCGAACCATGATACAGAAGAATGTCTGAAACTATTAGTAAAGATCCATGAAAAGAGGAATCAAAACAATCAAAACATTCAATGGATCTCATCCAAAGCAAGGGATGAAAGACGAAACATCAACATAGTTACGCATGGAGGAGATAAAACAGGAAACGACGCAGGTCGACAAGAACCAGTACAACATCAATGGATAAAGAAGAATGTTGAACCAAGAAGACAGTTCGAGACACAAAATGAGACATAAACATTTAAGCAAGCCGGACAAGAATTCTTGAAGCAAGACATCGCATCAACTTCGACAACGCAACAAAGAAAGGAAGCACCAGAGTACGAGATGCCTCCATTGTTGGATCATACCAATGAAATACAACCCATAGGACAAGTAAGTACAATCAAAGGCTTTTTGCAATCATGTGTAAAACTCTTGAATGATCCATCTGCTATCAAAATATTGCAAAATATATTAGAAAAATGTAGCATAGAGACAGAAGGAAAAATAGAACAAAAAATAGTCAATCACCTACATACAAGGAGAAGAACAAGTAGGGAGTTCAGGATGAATGCCAACATTAGAGATTTCAACATGGGAGATATCATACTGGATCTAGGATCTGAAGTCAATGTATTACCAAAGAAGACATGGCAATGTATGGGAGAGTCCACATTAGGATACTCACCTATTCAACTAAATATAGCAAACCAACACAAATTCCTACCAATAGGTAGAATGAAAGGAGTAACAATAGACCTGGGTGGAGTGCGCACTAAAGCAAACTTTGAAGTGATTGAAATAGTGGACGAAACAACACCATATCCAACATTGCTTGGCTTGGATTGGGAATTTGATAACCAGACCATAATCAACTTAAAGAACAGAAAAATGACATTCGAGTTAGGATAATATAGGTTCATTGCGCCATTAGACCCATCAGAAGGGGAAAGATTTGTAGAATCGAATTGCTTAGACTTAGAGGAAATCAACCAGTTGGATAGAACAACTGCGCACGATGAGGATTACGTAAACCCAACTGTAGATAGGATACTCAGTTGGTGGAGCATTACTTCATGTGCGATAGACTCAGATACAGGTTTAGAAAATTGGCAACAAAGGCTACACGAACTTTCCACAAGAAGGTGCGCAAGAATCGATCGGGCAATAAGATGGGTAGGAACGGAGATTAAGGAACCACCCAGTTTCCATGGAGTGAATGATATAGAAGTATTCTTGGCATAGTATGAGGATGAAGTGATAGAAAATCATATACTCTTAGCACTCGATATAGAACTCAAGGCCATACCTGCAAGATGGTGGGGCACACACAAATAAACAATCACATATTAGTACCAATGTAAGCGATTAATGCACTTAAGGTTTGGCACATAACAAAAAAGAAACAAGCAACATAAGTACGATGGACAGGGGGCACCAGAGGAACAATTGGAGAAGTGAAGAATGATGTGGAAAATGACATCCCCAAAAGAATGGCATCATCATTTCATACACACTTTAGAGGTCATACCAACCAACCGGTATACAGACCAAGAACTGCACAGAGGAACTGCGAGTTGGACTGTATTGCAACAAAATTTTACAGTCACTTTCTCATTCAAGCATGAGAACCCCAACATAAATGCAACTCTTAAGAAGATAAGAGGGGTGATATTCATCATGGAACCAGAAGTCAAACTCATAATAGAAGAACAACAACATAACAGACAGAAAGTGAAAGAACTATTGTCATGCTACCATGTGCATGAAGAAGCACTAGATGAAGATGATCCGCGCACGATATTCAGATCGAGTAAGCATAAGTCGGAAGAGAAGTGGAAGGTCCACCGCTAGAATAAAAAGTAATTGTTATGTCGATCAAGGTGAAGAAATTCAACATTGGGACAATTGAGAATCCCAAAATGGCCAACATTGGATACTATTGGGATGAGAAAATAGTAGAAAGAATAACAGATTTATTGTGTGAGTACAACGACCTGTTTCCCACAAAATTTACGGAAATGAAGGGTATAGCAGGAGAGCTAGGAGAAATGAAGATACCACTCAAAGTTGAAGCAAGGCCGATCAGATGAAGACCATACAGATTAAACCTGATATATAATAAAAACGCCAAAGATGAGATTGACAAGATGCTCGAAGATGGAATCATAGAACTCGTTGAGGAATCGAGATGGATAAGCCCGATGGTAGTTCAAGAGAAAAAAAAAGGCAGGATAAGAATATGTGTCAACTTGAGGAAGTTGAATGATGCATGCCTACATGACCCATTCCCTAAACCTTTCATGGACGAAGTGTTGGAGAACATAGGAGGACACAATGTTTATTCATTCACTGATGGATTCTCGGGCTACCACCAGATCAAGATAGCACATGAAGATATATACAAGACCATGTTTGCTATAGAATGGGGATCCTACCAGTACAGAGTCATGCCATTTGGACTGAAGAATGCACCAACAATATTTTCCAGAGTAGTCATTGTTGCACTCAAAGAATTTATCCACCAGTTTCTAGAGGTTTACTTGGACGATTGGACAGTCTATAGTTTGTTGAAATACCATGTAGAGGTCTTGCGGCTGATTTTAGAAAGATGCAGGCAGTGCCATATATCATTAAACATAAAAAAAAATGTATGTTTGGAACACCGTTTGGGATATTATTGGGACATATGGTATATAAACAAGGCTTACTAGTAGATCCTACAAATATTGCAGTCATTGTTAACTTGCCACCACCAAAGACAATCTGTCTATTAAGAGCGACATTGGGACATACAGGATACTACAATTTTTTTATCAAAGGGTATTCACAGATCACTGTGCCAATGGAGAAACTATTAAGGAAAGATACAAAGTTTTAGTTGAATGAATATTGTCAACATGGTATGGATACACTGAAATAAAATATGGTTACCGCGTCGATACTGGTATTCTCGTAGTGGGAGAAGACATTCCATTTACATGTAGATGCATCAGACATAACACTTGGAGCTATTCCATGTACACTTAGATGCATCAGGCATACAGGACCACATGGAAGAAGTTGACATGGCACATGCCATTTAAACTGGTATATGGCCAAGAAGAAGTGGTGCCATTAGAATTTCTAGTACCCAGTCCGTGTGTAGAAGCAATTACACACATGACAGAGCAATGCACAATACAAGAGAGACTAAATCAGTTGATGATCATGGAGGAAGATAGGATCCTAGCAGGATTCCACCAACAAGTTCAGAAAGCAAGAGACAAAGCTTGGCATGACAGACACATTAAGAAGAAAACTTTCAAGGAAGGAGGCTTAGTGTTGATGTATGACAACAAATCCATTCAACATCCAGAAAAACTCAAAATGCACTGGTTAGGACCATATGAAGTAAAATTTGTCATAGATGGGGGAGTTGTACAATTGAAGGACTTAGAAGGCGCAGAACTCAAAGGGATGATCAATGGGAGCCGACTGAAGTTGTACAAGGACAATCAAACACCCATAATGTTAAGCCCTAATATTGGATCATTACCCCTTAATTGGGG
>CBVK0100410229.1:0-12542 GCA_900067695.1 Picea abies | reverse complement strand
TCAAAGACAGACCAAGAAGACTGTTGATAGTTCCTGGATTTTCTACACAGGCAAGCTTCCATAAAAAGGAGCGGAGCAGATAAACTACAGCCACATTTCTTTGGGCCCTACAGAGTCAGCAGGAAGATAGGGGATGTAGCTTACGAGCTAGAGCTTCCACAGGGCAGCAAAATACACAATGTCTTCCATGTATCCTACCTTAAGAAAGCCCTCGACCAACACATCACACCCATTGAGGTATTACCTCCCATGGATGAGGAAGGACAGCTTGTTTTGATTCTAGAGGAGATATTAAAGGTCTGAGAGAAGAGGCTCAGAAGCCGAAGCATCAAGGAGTACCTGATCAAATGGAAGGATTTACCCATTGAGGATGCCACATGGGAAAAGGAGCACATGGTAAGAGAAGCAGGTTTGGAATTGCTTGAGGAGAAGCAATTTCTAGCAGGGGAGACTGTAATGTCCCCCACCTCTTGATAAAGAGGTGATGAGGAGACTCAATGGCCTGGGCATCCCCACTAGGCCATAGTCTCACACTGAGGGGGAAGGTCAACTAGACTAAGGTTATATTCTTAAGTTGACTTGAGGAAAAAGGTTAAAAGGAGTAAAATATAACTCAATGAAACAATAGAAGTTAACCTTGGGAGTTAATCTAACTCAATAGAGAAATAGAAGGAAAAGTATAAATAGAAGGTTGGGGTGCACCTATGATTCATTCTAGATTTTGGTATTTGCTTGGTATTGCTCTTGAGCATACAATTTGGGGGTTTTGTTGTACAAACCCTTGTGAGAAACTCAGTGGTGAAAGACCCACTCACTTGTTCCACAGCTTGGTCTCGGGGATGAAAGACTCCACCCACACCATTCTACACTCAGTACACTTCCACCTATCGATTCAGAAAAGCAGCAGGGTCGTACAGTTCATGAGTTTCTAGCAAGGGCGCACCATCATCTAAAGAAGGGTTCGATCCAGCTGATCAGGAGAGCCTTTGGTCATTCCGACAATTGGGTTTTACTTGCAGGGTCTCAACCATCATTTTGAGGGTTTTTCTGGAGAGTTATCACCACTGGACCTTTAGCTTCAGATTGGGACGGCTTGGAGGCTAGAGGACGTCCTGTGATTCAGTCTTTCTCAGATCTAGGGAGATCTACTTGGAATATGGGTCTGAAACTTCTCATACGGGTTTCCCATAGCCCAATCTACATTCCTGGAGAGTTTCGGAGCATTTGGAGGTCTCCTTCATCAGGGTCAAGTTATCTAGGGTTTCAGGCATCCAGGAGGGTGCAGCTTCATTTGGGGATTCAATTTTTGGAGGGGTTTGCCTTAGCCTTTCAGCTTGAGACTTCAGGAGGGGGTTACTGTCACCTAGATCTATCATTTGGCAGAGTTTGGACTCATTTGGAGTCTTCCTACATTTGGGCCGAATTATTGAGGGTTTCAGCTATCTACTAGAGCGTGGCATCTTCCAGACTAAGGAGCTTGGGATTCATACGGCTTAGATCTACTTGCCTTAGTCTTCATCTCTCATCCAGCCTTTGGAGGCTTATTTTGTATCGGCGAGAGCATTTTGTAGCATCTCGTATTTCTTATCTATTGGGTCATCTGAGGATTATTCTAGATCTTCCCTCTAATGTATATGTTCCATGCTTCTTATAATAAAAGGTCAGATCTATGCGTGTGTTCTCTATATCTTGAATGTATTGTGATCTTTCATGTGTTGGATGAATCTTGTATAAACACCACTTAATAACTGGACAACTTGATAAGTCACCTGCACATCAAACACAACAGTGGTAGTTAGTGGTTTCAAGCAAAAAAATTGGCTTGGGATCATTACAATCAATAAGACGATAGACAAGCCAAAACACTGCAGATCTAATTTTATTCATAATAATAGAAGAACCTGCTACAATGAAGATGTCGATCTAGAATGCTCAACAGATGGCTAAGAAGATAGACAATAGAAGTTGGAGCTGCTACAAAATGCTCCAATAGAAGATGCCACAGGCCTCCAAAGGCCAAATATCCAATGAAGATCAATACAAGACAAGTTGGGTCGTATGAAGTGCTAAAGGCCCCAACTAAATGATGTCACGCCCTGCTGGAATGCTGAAGCTCCTCAACAATTCGGCCTTGTTGCCAAATGTGTCCAATCACCTCAAGGAAGATGCCAAACAATAGATCGGGTTATGGCAAGAACAATCCAGGTGCCCGAATCTCCAAGATCTCTCTCAAACCCTATGGATCTGAACCTCCTCCAAGGTATGGTGCACACCCCTAGATGCCTAAAACCCTAGATAAATCGGCCTCTCTCCTAGAGACCTCCAACAGCTCCACCAATCCACTAGAATGATAGATCGGGGCAGGGCAATGAAAACCCAAGTGCTCAACTAGGCAAAATGCCTGCTAGATCCTTAGATCTAGCTACCCTTCAAATAATGGTGCACCCTTCCCTTGGGAAATCGTCCCACTCTCAATACAAATAAATCCTCCACTGAAATGCCTCCAGAAACAACCAAGAATGATGTTAAGACACCTGCAAGGAAAACCCAATACCTGGAATTCACGAAACCTCTTCTCCTCGGCTAGATCGAATCCTCCCTCAATGGATGGTGCGCCCCTCTTGTTGGAAACCCTTAACTTGTGTGCCCTCTCTCTATCTGCACATGTAACTGATGTAGAATCTTCCTGCAACTGAGTAGATCTGGAACAAGAATGGTGTGGGAGAGTATTGCATCTCCGAGACCAATCTTGGGACAAGCTAGGTGGAATCTTTCACCACTTAATCGTCCTCTAGGGTTTGTTAAGTCAAAACCCTCAACCCAATGCTAGGTTCACTAGCTAGAAGCCAGATATCAAAAGATGATCATACATGAATGAATGAATAGAGGCCCTTGCCTTTCCTTTATACTTCCTTCTCACCTTCTCCCTCCAAAGTGTCTTTCATTTTATTAATATTTAATTTATTAATTAAATCACTTTAATTAATTAATTAATTAACCTTTTTACCTTTGATAAGCGCCTTATCTCTCCTTGTGGCTTCCTTGGCCACTGAAAGTCACTTTTAGCCATCCCATCCTATAGTGTTTCTCCTCCCGATTCCAATGAGCTATTACATTGAGGAGTTCCTCCAAGTAATGTGCCCAAAATGACCTCTTCAGTGAATTTAATTGACTTATAGCTCAAAATACTCAAAATCATGGAAATCGTCGGAATGCAACGAAACCAAAGCCAACCTGTGCGGGATGGATCATAATGATCAAATGGAATGAGCGATGCAAGTTGGACCCCACAATGCCTCTCAATAATCTATGTACTCGCTAAAACATCCATCTGGCTACTCTGATCATCATAAACCTCTGCAATTTAATGATGTCCCAAAGTGGGGACATTACAATCCTCCCTGCTAGAAAATTGCTCGTCCTCAAGAAATAACCAAATCCCTCCAAGTAAAATACCAGGATCCCATGTCCACATGTGGGCTACACAGTAGAACCCATCCAAAGATGAACACTCATACACTCTACCCCCTGAGTCCCATATCAAGTCATGGACTGCTAGCCCCTAGGAAGCATAACCCTGCAATATACCAACTCTGTGGGTCTCCTGCACATGACACATGGCCTCATCCCTGAATGAGTTCATCCTCCAAACTACTATCAAGATCAACACGGACTCCATCAACTACACATGATGATGCCAAAATGCAGTACTGCAAGACCTCCGTGGGACACCCTCAAGCAATGTGCCCCCCTCAAGCAATGTGCAATCCCTGGGTCCCATGCTAACCTCTATTGAAGATCACCATGCTAGCCCTGCACTACTCTGACTATGACTGTCTGCCCCCTGCATACATACTGGACCCTCCTCTCCTGGATCCTCATGCTAAAATACCTGTGACCATTGGACTTGTTGTCCAAGAACTGTATCTATAAGGACATCTCTGTAGAAGAAGTACATGTCCATCCATCTCCACGTCCGATCATGATGATCAAGAGTGAAAAGTTGTCTCTCTCTATTAGACAAATCCCGACCCCTCGTGGAGTGTGTGGCTCTTCGGCGCAACCTGGATCACCATGTAGTGAAACACCCTGCTAACCAAGTGAACTTTTGGATCCCATTGCAGACTTGGAAGTTTATCACTTTCAATCTCTTCTAACTTCTCCTGTGTCAGACTGATCACTGTCGGAAGCCCACTGTGCTCATCTACTATCATCAGGCCTGTGGTGATCACCATCACGCACCAAGTCTTATCTAGTTGCCTATGACGATCCACCTCTATCCTGTTGGATGCTGTAAAAGTACTCCTGTCAGGTGGTCTTAGCCTGGCCACTCCCCACGCCCTCAGCCACGGCCTATCCCTCCTCATGCTTTTGTTTATGATAAAAATGTCGGGCTGGGCTAACAGAAACATCTGCAGCTAACTGTAGGGATGAAAAACATTGTCTGCCTTGGTCAATCCCAAGGGTTCGACCAAAATCGTGTCTACCTGTACCCCAGATAAATGCTCACCTGTAGCCATCACTAATCCTCAATCATCAGGTACAACCAAGAGTAACTCCTCTGACTGTTGGTAAACCAATCTCCATCTCTCATCTCCCATGCCATTGCTGAAATGGTGAAGGTGAGATCTCATAACCATGTGTTGTTGTAAAGGAGTGGCATATGCATGCTCCCCTAAGTGTGTCTCCTCCCTGCAATGCCATACACCCCTCTGAATCCCACCATACATATCAGCATGTCTCTATGAACTATCACTCATCACTGTATGCTCCGACATACTCATGTCGTCTCTCGTAGACTCATGCAGCATCACAGATCTTGGGCATACTACTGGATCGACCTCTACATGGAGGTCAACCTCTCTCGGAATGCCAATGGAAGTGTCCTCCGTCAATTGGGTCCTCCGTCAACTGTTGCTCCTCTACTAGATCACCAACATCCTCTATAAACGTGACTGAATGATATGTCTGAGTGTCCACTAAGACAGATGAAGTGGATCTCTGATGAATATCCTCAAGAGGCTCATTTGACCTAGACTCTGATTCTTGAAGGGTTCTCTATGTGCCTCTCAAGAGTCCTCAAGTGCTCTCCAACTCCTGAGTAAGTCTGTCCACCTCTAACTCCTGCTCCCTCAAAGCCTCGTGATACATCTCACCAATCCTCAATAGGTAATCCATGTCATTCAACAACTGCTGGTAGTCGGTCCTCATCACAGATACTCTCTCCCTGAGAGTATGAAATTCATCCATGGAAAATCCCTCATCTGAACTATCATGTGCCACTGATGCTCTCCAGTAGTAATCTGCCATCAATGCATGCATGTCATCACTGTGCCTGGTGGATGCCATGATCATATCCTCACCGACTCTCAATTGTGCCACTAAGTGGTGTGACTCTTGATCATGGTCATGCTGAGGTGCTACCTAATATCCCTCACTTCCATCGTCAGTCCTGCTAGTGTCAAATCTGGAGTCCCCAAAAACACTCTCTACATAAGATAACGTGTTGAACTAGCCACTGTCTACTATGCTTCCGGGTACTTCTGTATTCCATTGCACCCCATCACTAGATGTTATCTCCCTTTGAATCATACTGTATCCTGTATGAGCAGTTGTATCCTCCTGTGCACTCACTCTGCTACTATCATCTGCGCCTGGATCCCATATATATGTGTCCAAACACGTGCTATGGTCATCCTGACTAACAAAGAGTGCATCCTCATCAATGCAAACCGATCTTGGAGGTAAGTGATCCATCAACTTGTCAGTCTCCACAATCTTCTCAACTAATGGAGTCTCCAAAATCTGTGACTCAATCTCCTCATGTCGATTTGTATGTGTAGGGTCAACTATCTGGATGTCCTATACCTCCTCCTGGATCTGTGGGTTGTCCATGGTGGGCATCCCTCACACAAGGCTCCTCCATCATATATGACATACTACTGGTATCCTCCTGTGATGTGGCTATCGTGGGTGTCTGAAAGGATGACAAATGTGTCACGTCCCTCATAGGTAGCTCATCAGATCTAGGTTCTAACACGTGCGAACCCCCACTAATGTCTCCACCCTGCTGAGGTATAGGGTCATCAGCACCGTGTGATATGTATTATGAAGTATAAGTGCCATCATCCTATCCCTCCGCCTGTCTATCCACTACACAAGGGTCATCATCCTCCTCAAGCATGCTAGTAGCATCAGCCTCTGTACAAGAGTCACTATCACTATCCTCTGTGCAAGAGTCACTATCATCATCAGACTGTCCCAAATCAACATCTATCACTCCATCCTCACACATCTCCTCATCACTGTCATAGTGTGTCTCAATAGTGTGCTTCTGATCCTTTCCGCTGCACCTATGATCTGGTTCCCAAGGCACCTTGTAATTGTAGCAAAGTTGTGTGTTCCTAATGGGTGTGGGTTTACTCTATTCTTCCAACCATCTAGTGGTTTCTCTTCCCTTTTTATCTGCTAAGATGATCCCATGTAAAATATCCTCTTGGCTCCAACTGGGATTTCTGAAGGCTACATACTGAGGAAAGGTTATTATAGCCCTAGTTTTCTTGTTAAGGCCGGAGTATATTATCTCGAAGCATGTTATCTTAAAGCATATCTTATCCATTTCTTCCCATCTATCCATTTATGAGAGACCCCTCAGGATGGCAGGAGTTTAAGCTCTAATACCACTGTAATGTTCCCAAGCCAAGATGCAAGGAACATCACGGTTTTTGGTGTCTTTTAAAACTTTTCCTGGTTGCGGTATTTCGTCAAACACTTTGCTAACCTACTTGTTTACATGTGTTTACTTGCAAAATGGCTTCTTGATTTCAGCCTTAGGGTTTTACTGATGATTTTATATGTGTGTTGCAGCAATAAACAAGAAGATATAATCATGGAACATACCTCAACCATATGCAAGATCAATAAGATGATAGACAAGCCAAAACATTGCAGATCTGATTTTATTCGTAATAATAGAAGAACCTGCTACAATGAAGATGTCGATCTGGAATGCTCAACAGATGGCTAAGAAGATAGACAATAGAAGCTGGAGCTGCTACAAAATGCTCCAATAGAAGATGCCATGGGCCTCCAAAGGCCAAATATCCAATGAAGATCAATACAAGACGAGTTGGGTCATATGAAGTGCCAAAGGCCCCAACTGAATGATGAAGATGCAAGGAACATCACGGTTTTGGGTGTGTTTTAAAAATTTTCCTGGTTGCGATATTTCGTCAAACACTTTGCTGAACTACTTGTTTACATGTCTTTACTTGCAGAATGGCCTCTTGATTTCAGCCTTAGGGTTTTACTGATGATTTTATATGTGTGTTGCAGCAATAAACAAGAAGATACAATCATGGAACATACCTCAACCATATGCAAGATCAATAACACGATAGACAAGCCAAAACACTGCAGATCTAATTTTATTCATAATAATAGAAGAACCTGGTACAATGAAGATCAATCTGGAATGCTCAACAGATGGCTAAGAAGATAGACAATAGAAGCTAGAGCTACTACAAAATGCTCCAATAGAAGATGCCACAGGCCTCCAAAGGCCAAATATCCAATGAAGATCAATACAAGACGAGTTGGGTCGTATGAAGTGCCAAAGGCCCCAACTGAATGATGCCATGCCCTATTGGAATGTTGAAGCTCCTCAACAATTCGGCCTTGCTGCCAAATGTGTCCAATCACCTCAAGGAAGATGCCAAACAATAATCGAGTGATGGAAAGAACAACCCAGGTGCCCGAATCTCCAAGATCTCTCTCAAACCCTATGGATCTGAACCTCCTCCAAGGTATGGTGCACCCCCCTGGATGCCTGAAACCCTAGATAAATTGGCCTATCTCCTAGAGACCTCCAACAACTCCACCAATCCACTAGAATGATAGATCGGGGCACGACAATGAAAACCCAAGTCCTCAACTAGGCAAAATACCTGCTAGATCCTTAGATCTAGCTATCCTCCAAATAATGGTACGCCCTCCCCTTGGGAAATTGTCCCACTCTCAATACAAATAAATCCTCCACTGAAATGCCTCCAGAAACAACCAAGAATGATGCTAAGACACCTGCAAGGAAAACCCAATACCTGGAATTCCCAAAACCTCTTCTCCTCAGCTAGATCGAATCCTCCCTCAATGGATGGTGCGCCCCTCTTGCTGGAAACCCTCAACTAGTGTGCCCTCTCTCTATATGCACATGTAACTGATGTAGAATCCTCCTGCAACTGAGTAGATCTGGAACTAGAATGGTGTGGGAGAGTATTGCATCTCCGAGACCAAGCTTGGGACAAGCTAGGTGGAATCTTTCACCACTGAATCGTCCTCTAGGGTTTGTTAAGTCAAAACCCTCAAAACCCCCAATGTTGGGTTCATTAGCTAGAAGACGGATATCAAAAGATGATCATACATGAATGAATGAATAAAGGCCCTTGCCTTTCCTTTATACTTCCTACTCACCTTCTCCCTCCAAAGTGACTTTGATTTTATTAATATGTAATTAATTAATTAAATCACTTTAATTAATTAATTAACCTTTTTACCTTTGAAAAGTGCCTTATCTCTCCTTATGGCTTCCCTGGCCACTGAAATTCACTTCTAGCCATCCCATCATGTAGTGTTGCTCCTCTCGATTCCAATGAGCTATTACACTGAGGGGTCCAAAATGACCGTTTTAGTGAATTTAATTGACTTATAGCTCAAAATACTCAAAATCATGGGAATCGTCGGAATGCAACGAAACCAAAGCCAACCAGTGCGGAATGGGTCATAATGATGAAATGGGATGAGCGATGCAAGCTGGACCCCACAATGCCTCTCAATAATCCATGTACTCGCTATAACATCCATTTGGCTACTCTGGTCATCATAAACCTCTGCAATGTAATGATGTCCCAAAGTGGGGACATTACACATTTACTACACATCGCTTCTACACTTACATTATCATTCATAGTCGGTATGAGCAAGCCAACTATACAACTCGTCAACCATTAAATCCAAATAAATTAAATGCAAACTGAATGCCCCATAGTTTGCCAATGTTCAAACCTACACTTGTGCCAACCCTTGTCAAAATTCCCATGTAAAACATATATCAAAACCCTACTAGGGGTACCAAGTCACAACTTAGATTTCCAATTAAACTCATGTGCACAACCCTTATAGCAAGAAATCAAAGTGATCACCACACCATACACCATACACCATACATGATTAAAAACTGGAGTGTAGATCCTTCGTCAATTTAAAAGCAACATAGTCATACTTTGTGAGAGCTAATTAAGACAACATCATTTCCTCTTTAGTCACCTTGGCCATAACATCATGTAATCAATTATTTTGACAGTGATTTAAAGAAAACAAACTATAGAGTTTGTGTCACAACCAAGTCATAAGCACATGAAACATAAGTGTGATTTATTTTTCATAGTCACATAAGTTACACAAGGGGTCCCACCTATTAGTATATTATTAAATATAATTAAATAATAAGGTGTTGCAACCATTTGCAAGCAAATACCCTATGTTGCACTTTTGAGCGTCAACAAATTGGCAACTCCATAGGGAAATATGTTTCCAACAGATTAAAAACTCAGAATGTATGTTTTCGCAGACCAGTGAACATAGATCAAAGAATTATTGACCAGAATGATTATGCAATAGGGGGGGGAATGGCTAAGGGAAATAATGAGATGGGATTTTCGAAATAACTCATGAAAAGTGGTACGTATGAGGGGGTTTGGTCCTGCATGCATAACATTCGATCAATCACAATAAATAGTGTTTCTTCATGTTTCAAGGAGAAATTTTCTGATATGCTCTTTTGAATCTCGGGATTGAGGGAAGAAAGGGATAGCAGAAAATAGGGAAGAAGACCGAATCATCTATCTAACAGTAGTACTGAAAGCAAAATACATTTCCAATGATGTCTAAAAGGAGGGCATCGTGAAAGCTATGTAAAATTTATTGTTATTGATCAACAATAATTACGGAAGGGCATTGTTGTGGCAAACTTATCCAAAATTTATTCCTGATAAACATCAAAACAAAATAACAGAAAATAAAACAACAAAAATTGAAAAGTCAATTGAACAAAGCAAAATAAAACAGCAAAACAAAAATTTGTGTTCAATAGTGATTCCAATATGGCGTTTAGTAATCAATATGGTTCCACATAATGTTTCAAGTGGGAACCATTGGTACTATAAGAAAACAATCGCTCTTCCAAATCTTTTAAAAGATAAGAGTTTGTACCTAGGACAAAAGCGATTTTGAAAGGACCTAGCCATAATTTCTTAAATTTCGAATGTCTTCCTCTGTCAGCATGGGCTGAGTCCCAAAGTAAGACTTTCTCATTCACCTTAAATTTGACATCTTTTGCGTGTTTGTTAAAGCATTTATTTACAGTTTGTTGTCTTCTCTTTATATTTCCCAAGGAAAAATTTATTTGTTCTTCTAGGGCTAATAGTGCATTTATCCTTTGAGGAACATTGGAAGAATTTAATTATTCAATATGTAGCATCAGCCTTAGAGATGAGAGTTCCATCTCAGTAGGCAGAATGGCTTCTTGGCCATAAACCAGCTAAAAGGGGGTGCAACCTGTGCTTACCTTGGTGGTAATGTGATCTTCCCAAAGGGCATAAGTGAGGAGGGTGTTCCATTGTCGAGGTTTATCTTCGATGAACCTCTTTATCATCCTAACCAGATTCTTGTTAGTAGACTCAGCTTTTCCATTTCCTTGGGGATAATAAGTTGATGAAGTGATATGTTTGACTCCCAACTTAGCTAAAAAATGAGTCAATTTTGTGGAAATGAAAGCCAAGTTGTTGTCTGTAATAATCTCTAAAGGAATGTCGAATCTGGAGAAGTTATTAGTTTCCAGGAAAGAAATTACATGTTCATCCTGTGAATTCCTAAGAGGGACAACTTCAGTCCACTTAGTGAAATAATCAATGGATGTCAAAATGAAAATTTTCCCTGCGGAAGACGGGGGATTAATAGGACCAATAAAGTCCAGGCCCCATTTAGAAAAAGGAAAATCTGGAGGAACCGGTTGCAATGGCATAACGGAATGACATTCTTTCCCAGCGACTTGTTGGCATTTGTCACAAGATCTTGCGAATTTATAATAATCTCGAAAAAATGAGGGCCAATAATAACCATTTATGATGATTTTAAAAGCAGTAGCTTTAGCAGAAAAGTGGTTGCCAATGTGAATGATTGAATCTAAAGACCCATGAGTTTCATGTAGTGATTTTTGTGCCTCCTCGTCGTTTACACATTGAAGTAATATACCATCAACAGACCTTCTAAACAAGAAATCTCCTAAAATAATATATCGAGTAGATTCAAGGCAGAGTCTCCTCTTCTGATTAGGATCTAAGTCATCTGGGCATTTATGATACTACAAGTAATACACCAGATTTTCATACCAGGGGTGTTCATTAATAGAAAGGGTTTGATTCTCAATATAAAACAATGTTGAAAAACGATTATCCTGATCGTCAATTTCTTCACTTGGTTCAGGATGTTGAGCTAAGTGAAGGGCTAGGTCTCATCTGTAATGATCCCAAGCCATTATGCAAGGATCATCACGGTTTTGGTGTCTTTTTAAAACTTTTTATGAGTGAGGTATTTCGTCAAACACTTTGTTGTCCTACTTGTTTACTGTGTTCACTTGCTGAATGGCCTCTTGATTTTGGCCTTAGGGTTTACTAATGTGTTTATATGTGTGTATGCAGCAAATAACAGAAAGAGACAACCATGGAACATACCTAGACCATATGCAATATGATAGACAAGCCAAAACATCTCAAATAGATTTTATTCATAAGATAGAGAAACTTGCTACAATGAAGATGCCGATCTGGAATGCTCAACAAATGGCCAAGAAGATAAACAATAGAGCTGCTACAAAATGCTCCAATAGAAGACTCCAACACACCTCCAAAGGCTAGATATACAATGAAGACTGAATACAATAGATCTGGGCCGTAAGAATGCTAAACCCCCAAGCTAGAAGGTGCCACGCTCTGCTAGAATGTTGAAGCCCTCAATAATTTGGCCTTGCTGCCAAAAGTGTCCAATCACTAATCCGGATTATTTTCGGCACGAAATGAGAGCGGAGATATAATAAAGAAATGCACAGACATATCGCGTATATCCAGTAATATAACAGAAATATATCAAAGATGCAACCATAAACACAGAGATACAGTAATACACAATTTCTATTAATGAAATAAATGTACGGAGACTGTAAAATATAGAGTGAAAGACTCGCTAGGATGGTGGTAGCTTATCTCTGAGAAGAGATGTGACCGCTACTCGCATTCGCAAGAAGATTGTTACAATGAGGCTCTACAGGCGTTTTTACAATAATCAGGAATGCCAAAAGTCCTAGACATCCAAAAACCTAACCCTAGGAGATGAAGCGCCAAAAGTCATGTGGGCCCTGTTTGGGTAAGTTGGTGCATCAACTTCCCGGGGTCGTAACTTTTGCATACGATCTCCGTTTTAGGTGTGTGATA
>CBVK0100410228.1:0-12543 GCA_900067695.1 Picea abies | reverse complement strand
AATTTACTTTTCCCTTAAATAAATTGGACAATAAATATTAATCTTTTATCTCATTTATAACTGAGTGAGTTAGAGTTGTGACAAAATTATAAGTGTAGTTATGTGAGTTGTAAAGTAGTTTAACTCAGTTAAGTAAGTTAAGCCCAGTTGTACTAGTTGTAACTGAACTTACACTAGTGAGATTTCAGCGAATTAATTATTAATTAATTCACAAACAATGATCTCACATGCAACTGAAGATTCACCACGGTTAACTACATGCATGTCAGATCCAGTGGAGACCTAGTTGAGATAATAGGTGAAAGGGATAGTTTGGCTATCAGTTGTGATTTGAGTGAAGTGCACTCATGCAATCACACATGCAGTGGATATGCTCATGAGCATGTGCAAACTAGGTAATTCGAATTCATTGTGAGAATTCCAATTGCAGGGATTGTGCAGAGGAGGCAGGTTGTCTGGAGACAGAATTAGCACATGTATTTGTTGAGTTTTGTATGACAGTGTGAGACGATTGTATTGTACTGAGAGCTCTTGGATTAGAGTTTTGTATGAGATTGTTTCATTATCCATGATATACATAATATATGATAGTGGGGTTTTTAGCTTTACACTTTCCCGGAAAAACTTATGTGTTATGTGTTCTTGATATTTCACTTTGTGATCATGGTTTAAATTTCCGCAAGAATATTAGTAGAAGTGATTCTGTATTTAACAGTGGCATATAATTGTTAGATCAGGAGAATCACAGGAAATACATTAATTGTATTGAAATTTCTACAGATTCCTCTATCCTCAGGGCCACTCATGACTGCTTAGAACTCCAAAATATTCTCTACACAAGTGTGAGGAAAACCAAAGGGTTGTATGCCTCAAAATAGCAATGGGAGATGATATTTAGGAAACAAAGGCTTCCCGAGGGAAGAAGGTCATAAAAACTCAAGGATGTGACAAGATTTTACTATTCTCAACAAGAGGATAACTATGTTAGTAATCAATGCTTCTAGCTAAATGTTCAATCAAGTCTCTTTTTATACCATTTCAAGATGGTTGAGACCATTTTCCATGGGTTTCAAGATGTTAGAGAAGTAGTTTTTCCATTAACACTACTCGTGAGCGCATAATTTTCACATTTTTTATATACATTTTAGCCATTTTTTTAGGTACAAACTCCTTCACTGAAGGGAAAGTGTGTGTGCACTCTCCTTTTATGAGTGGAAAGAGTGTGTGGAACATGAAGGAGGATTTTTTTGGTAGATTTTAGGTGGTGTGCAAGCTGTAAGGGATATGTGAAGGGGATAAATCCAAAGTCAATGCATCTAAGACAAGGGGTGTCGAAAGATTTATAATAGATGCCCCCTAATGTGTGAGGTCAGAAGGGGAGTTGATGGCCGAAATACATTATATCACAAAGGAAGCTAGAAAGTGGGGATAGGTGGAGTGCACCAGAATTCTGATCAAGGGAGTACCTGCAACTAAAACCAAGGCATCAAATTACTCTCTTTTCAAGGTGGGAATATGCACGCTTAGGTGTGGAAAAGCATGGCCACTAAATCAAGTACAATATCGATCCATGAAGTATATATAAAAGCAGAAATCATAGCCATGAAAAGATACATGGTGGATCCAAGTCATAATAGATCATAGCCACGAACAAATACATAGTGGATATATGTCTCAGTATACATTAGGAGGATAACTAGAATAGATGAAATGAACAAACTGATCCTCTAAAAAGTACCAATTTCATGTGGGTGAGTTGTATTATCTTGTGCAACTCAAGCCACGACATAAAGAGGACTTGCTTCAATGTCCCAAGTTCTTCAATCCAAACCCACTAAAGGTACAAATCTACTCCATGTGAATAAATTAGTTGATTTCAAACATGGGAAAAATAATTTTATTAGTGTTCATTAATGGATACCATTAACAAACACGAGATAACCCACCAATAATGACCATGGGCATCAAGGTACCTAGTACACTCTAGCAAGTGTTAATGAATGTGTTGTCATCGAACACTTGTAGAATCTATCAATCATGGGACATCAATGCATTCCTACTATTAATAGTGAGGGAAACCACGACTGATGACTGCAATCCCCAAGGTATTATGAAGTATCTAGATCCATATCCCAAAGAAAATGAGTTGAAGTTAATGGGAAGAGATATGTTAGAAGGAGGAAATTAAGGCACCCCCCATCATGCAACAAGAGTGGACATCAGGAAAATGATTTGAAGGTATCGAATGAAAGTTGTAAGAACACTCCACCAAGTACCTCTCTCACATGCATTAGATGGAATGGTGCATGAAAGAGAGCCTCCGAGTAATGAATGATAACGAAAGCCATTGATAGAGGTGAGGACCTCCACCAATGATGAAAATGGAAATCAATGTACAACATGAATCCCAATATGTGAATAGAGGTCTTGACATCGAACACTTGGGAAACCATTAAGTCAGTGACCAATGGTGAAATGTCATCTATTGAGCACAAGGTAACCTACAAATAATGAAAATAGACCCAGGGGGCTACCGACTCTAGGTTGATCTCTTAGAGCAATGTGTCATAGTCGATAAGAGATGACTTGCCAACAAGAAGTCAAGGGGACCTTCCACAATGGCATGAGTAAATAACATAGATACTGATGAAACTAAGAACAACTTGACAACTAGGAAGGTTGGCATGGATAGGCAAGAAATATGAGGAATGGCTAACTCAGGCTAATGACATCCCTTGAACATAAGCATGACATAATGGTGAGTTGGGCAGCATTTTGATACAAAGTAGAATAGTGATATAAGTCTATTACAAAGGAGGCATTGACGGAATCTCCATAATGATTGGAAGAGTAACTAGTTGAAGGAGTAAACAACTCAAAAATCAAGGTTAAATTTCCTAGGGCCATTCTAACCCAACTTGTTGAGGAGATGAATCAAGACTCGGTGTTTTGTTCAAGGGCTACATAACTTGGGATTTTTGCCATAAAAAATAAAGATCTTAATTCATTCCCCCCTCTCTTTTTTATAATATTTGATTTTTTTTGTCTTTTTCATGTTGTAAAAGCTTGAAAAAGAATAAAGATTGCTAAAATACAATGGAGGGAAGGAGTGTCATGGGGTAACCAAACTAGTTCCAAGCGCATGGAACATACCTATGCAAGATGCAAGAAGGATGTGTAGGATATGGATACTCATTATCATGTTTCCTCTGGGGATAAGGGCTCTAGGTTACAGAAGAAAAATATGCAAAGGTGAGCAATTTAAGAGAATGTGCAAGTAGTAAGCAACGAATGGTGAACTATAGCATACATTGGGCTCAAAAGCACAAGCAACAGTATGTGATGCAACATTACAACCTGTAACATAAAAATTGGGAGCCCCGTAGGAAATGGCCAAAAATAGTTTGAGAAAAGTCATGCAGCTTTCATGCAAAGTCATGGCAAGGATAAGAGGGCTTATGAGAATAGGAAAAACTTCAGCATGGGTGCCAAAATGGAAAATGAGGCTCTAAATAGGATATTCGTGATCTACAGGATCTACAACTTAAGTTATAACACTTTAAAACAACAAGAAGGCTTCATGTCACAATTCAGTGGGGTCGATTCTAGGGAAAACATGTAACATGGCACTGAAAATGCATAATGCAAGGAAAAAAGAATCCTAACCTATATGTTATTTTCATGTCCCATAAATGTCATTGGATCAAGAATGGGACCAAAGTGATGAAAAACACCACTTAAGTGACCTTAGAACTTTGTCACGTTTGGATAAAAGTGCAAGCACAATCTAAAATGGACATGTTAGGTATTAATCTAACAAAAAATGGTCATGAAAATGACTAAGAGAGAATTTAAACTATGCCAAAGTGGGTAATAATTTAATATATATGTGAAATTTTTGACTTTTTAACAAGTTATTTTACAGTTTTACCAAACCTTGGATTGGAGCCCAAAAAACACTTAAACTTCAAGCAAAGGTTCCAGGAGTTTCCATCATCATAATTCGATTTTGTTAGGACCAGGTAATTCATCATCACTTCCTCTTTCATTTCAGTTTTTTCTTAGATTTGAGTTGATAGGGACCCCTCTTAGTGAATGGAATGTGCACACGTTCCTTTCCTTCACACAAGGTGCATGTAGAAGGCCCTACACACACCTTTCCTTAAGACAAGGTGTGTGTACACACACCTATTCTCAAGGGAAAGCACATGTACCCTCAAAAAGTGCCCAAAAATTGCTCTAACTTGCAAAATTTGCCTTTGAAAAAATGCAAATGGCCATAGTATGGTGAGAGAGACAGAATGAAGATGTTGACAACCATGTCATAGAAGATTCAAAGGCCATGAATGCCCTCTGAAAATGTGGCTTGCTAAAAAATTTCACCATCCCAAATATGCGTGCACAAAAACGATTATTACAAATGGTGATAGGGTATTAGGAACTAGATCAAGAAGCATTCATCATAGATTATGAACCTCTAATGCTAAAGGTGGAAGATATATACTTCATAACATGTTTATCTCAATGTGAAGCATTGATATAAACTTAAAGGGAGGTGGACATGGCAGAGGTGGGATGACTATATAGGAATATTGTTGTAGCTATGTTTGATCACATGATTACTCTATACCTCTCCTTATTTTCCTTTCTTTTATTTTCTCTAAAATGACAAAATGAAAATCAAGTAGTGTTAAAAAAATGGTCATTCTTGTAAATGAAAACATTGTGGCTTTTTGTAGGTTTAAGATTTAGTTGTTTTTCGTTTGATTTCTATATTTTAATCGATGGTCATGATGTGTTTCACATATAGATTTTATGGCTCAATTGAATTATGGATATAAAATAAAATGGTAGTTAGCAGAATAAGATGCATCTGAAGGATCGATATAGGATGGTTGTTATATATTTTAGTTCAAAAATTGCTAGAATTTTACAAGTTGAAGTGTGCCTGAAATCATCGAACGGTTTGTATTATTTTTATCCAATGGTTATAATCAATTTTGGAATGGAATAAATCGTGTACGGTTGATAAATAGTTACAAATTTCTGAAAGATGAGATGGTCGAGATTGAAATGATCTAACAATCATTATTCACTTCAGAATTAAAGTTGCATGGAACATAATGATATCACATGTTCCTGAAATATCCAACGAAGGATGTGAAATGATCTGACGTATATTGTTTCAAATAAAAAGATGCTCAAACTTTAGTACTTTTTCGTCGCCCAAAAGATCGTATGGTTCACATGCTTTAGATCTAATGGTGGTAGATTGATTTCAAGCCAAAAACAATTCATGGTTTAACATTATTTTGTCTTCAGAAATATGCTTTCGGTAGACTAAACTGCTTAAAAGACCATGGTTTTGAGTTTCTAGTTTGGTTTCATTTATTGCCATCTTTTCATCATTAATGTTATGCTATTTTCAAGGATTTGGTTAGATTAACATGTAAATTTATGCATGGGTGTACATAATCCACCGATTTATTCTACTAAATCATCAAGGAACTTGTCATTCTCGTACATATTCTTCGGGCAAAAGCATTCGAGGTTTTCATTGATTATAAGGAATGGATTCGAGCAAGTTTATATCCAAATCTAGTAGGTATATTTGTTTGTTTCCCCATTATGAGAATATTGGTTTGTTTTTGTTCTATAAAAATGTCTTCCAGTGGGAAGTAGTTCCTATAGATAAACCAAGAAATAGTTCAGAAGATTATGAGAGTCTTATTAATTTGTTTTGGGATATTTTTGAGACTAGCTCGACTCCTGATGTCATTTGGAAATTGTAGGAATTAGCTCGTAGTTAAGTTCTAAGTAATAATGATTCATTTCCTATATGGTTGAGTGTTTTAGTCCCAACCATTATACCCCAAACCTTCTGTGAACCAGACCTTGGTCGAAACCATTGTCAAATTATACAACCCATCCAGTCACAACATAGTGTTTGTTGATGGTACCAGAATAATCCTAATAGTTAAAGTCTTAGACCTTGGTCGAAACCATTGCCAAATTATACAACCCATCCAGTCACAACATAGTGTTTGTTGATAGTACTAGAACAATCCTAATAGTTAAAGTCTTAGACCTTGGTCGAAACCATTGTCAAATTATACAACCCATCCAGTCACAACATAGTGTTTGTTGATGGTACCAGAACAATCCTAATAGTTAAAGTCTTAGACCTTGGTCGAAACCATTGCCATATTATACAACCCATCCAGTCACAACATAGTGTTTGTTGATGGTACCAGAACAATCCTAATAGTTAAAGTCTTAGACCTTGGTCAAAACCATTGCCATATTATACAACCCATCCAGTCACAACATAGTGTTTGTTGATGGTACCAGAACAATCCTAATAGTTAAAGTCTTAGACCTTGGTCGAAACCATTGCCATATTATACAACCCATCCAGTCACAACATAGTGTTTGTTGATGGTACCAGAACAATCCTAATAGTTAAAGTCTTAGACCTTGGTCAAAACCATTGCCATATTATACAACCCATCCAGTCACAACATAGTGTTTGTTGATGGTACCAGAACAATCCTAATAGTTAAAGTCTTAGACCTTGGTCGAAACCATTGCCATATTATACAACCCATCCAGTCACAACATAGTGTTTGTTGATGGTACCAGAACAATCCTAATAGTTAAAGTCTTAGACCTTGGTCAAAACCATTGCCATATTATACAACCCATCCAGTCACAACATAGTGTTTGTTGATGGTACCAGAACAATCCTAATAGTTAAAGTCTTAGACCTTGGTCGAAACCATTGCCAAATTATACAACCTATCCAGTCACAACATAGTGTTTGTTGATGATACAAGAACAATCCTAATAGTTAAAGTCTTAAACCTTGATCGAAACCATTGCCAAATTATACTACCCATCAAATCACAACATAGTGTTTGTTAATGATACCAGAACAACCCTAATAATTAAAGTCTTTGTTCATAAATTACATAGCATTCTAAAAGTCTTAATTAAAATTAACGTCTAGAACTAGAAACGCTTTATTTTTAGTTTATATTTTTATATGAATGTTACTTCTACTATAAGAAAGTAAACTTTCATCATAAATAAATACAAAATCGTAAATTATTTGTCTTCAATCAAACAAATACTCCGTGGAACCCAATGAATCCCAAGAACCTAATGGCAAAAATATTGATTTTACTCTCTCAAAGTTTTGTTCTTTGTGATTCACTTTCTTTTATGTCACGTTAGCTTGGGTCAAGACCTTATCAAGCAAGAAGGGCACTTATTGCGTGCGTTTCGAGACATATTCTAATAGAGAAAAATTATAGAATAATGATATAAGCTCATGATTGAATTGCGAGACTTAGTCAACTAAAATCCATACATTTCATGCATTAGAAGATCATGATATACAAGACAAAACAAACCAAACCAATAGTGAAAACTTATATCTTTCATTGGATCTGAACTTTAATAAATAAAACTTGTCTCTTCATTGAATTTGAACTTTAATTAATTTTGACCGGCAGGAAACTCTTGAGAGAACTTCATCTTTTGTAATTTTAAATTTAGTGACTTTGTTGTGACCACTAGATTTATCCATGTGGTCATCCATGAGGATGATTCTATATGATTTTGTACCCCACATGTAATAAATTCTCTGATCTCATAAAATGTCTAATCAAACTTGAATGTTGGTGTTCGACTTTAATTATAATTCAGATGCTTTTTTTGTTTTTTTGGATTTTTCAAAGGCACCTGTTCTTCGAAATATTAAGATTCGGGTTTATCTTGAACACCATATTTAGCATGTACGTGCATATTTATTTAACATGCGGAAATTAAGGAGGAAAATTATTGAAGGTATGTTAATGTCCTTTTTCTTTTTTGATAGGATGAAAATTTGTTTCGAAATGTATATATTAAAGTAAAAAATATTAAAATCCATAGGATTTCATTACAATAGATTTTCTTGTAATTTTGTTTGTTTGAGGTATAATTGAAAATGTTTGAGAGTAATATAATCTTTTGAATTTTATAAGTTTATGATAGAGATGGAGTTAACAATAAACCATCATGTGTGATCAAGATTGTATTGCATGAATTAGTCAAGTTGGGGGCACAAGGTCAGTCATTAGTCAAGTTGGGGGCACAAGGTCAGTTAACAATAGGGCTTGAAGCCATTACAACAATTTACTCGTTAAGAGCTCAACATGTCACTCATGAGAATTGAACCTAAGTGGGGAGGATAACAATCATTCCTTCCAACCACCAAGCTAAACCCATTTGACATTTATATGTGATTAATTATCTATAGTTAACCAGAAATGTGATACTCAAGACGTTTACATGCTCTTGTAGAAGAATGCTTCCTAGAAAGGGAAGAGGTTGGAATTGCTTTGCCAATTTGTAAGTTTTTACTCTCCATGCAACCACAAGTCAAGTCACACGAGTTTACTAAAATATTTAATTCTTAAATATATATGGTAATATCAAATTCTATAAGTTTTGCATGCTTTAATTGTTACTCTCCATGCAACCACAAATCAAATATAACACGAGTTCATTAGAGTATTTAATTCTTAAATAAATATGACAATATCAAATATCTGAGTATGGAAGTTTCCACAGTGCGACATAATGTTAGAGTTAATTTTGGATTGTGTGTACAGTTTTGAAATGTCCAAAGTTTCGAGTGGACACTCCACCCATCGTTTTTGTGTCCCAAATGATGGGTGGAGTGTCCACTCAAAAAGTTGGATGTTTCAAAACTTCACACACAGGTTTGATCCATAAATATCTTTAACATAATATTTTTAATTCTTAAACATATCAATATATTAGTTCGATTTCTATCCTAATTTCTCAACGTGTAGATTTTTACATACCTTAATATGTTACTCTCCATGCAACCACAAGTTTGACATGAGTTCACTTAAGACCATGCAACCACAAGTCTTCACTTAAAATCTAAATCTAACAAGTCAAGTTTGACATGAATTCACTAAAGTATTTAATTCTTAAAAATATATATGTAACTATCAAATATATTAGTTTTACAAGATTTCTATCTTAGTTTTCGATTTTCATGCAACCATAAGTCAAGTGTGACAAGAAATAACTAAAATATTTTTTTTTTTTAATATTAGCTTAATAAAAATTTTATCCTAACTTCTTTATTTGTAGAAGTTTACATGCTTAATTGGTTACTCTCCATACAACCACAAGTTTGACATGAATTCACTTAAGAACATATAACCACAAGTTTTCACTTTTGTAGAAATTTACATACTTAATTGATTACTCTCCATGCAACCACAAGTTTGACATGAGTTCACTTAAGACCATACATCCACAAGTCTTCACTTCAAATCTAAATCTAACAAGTCAAATCTGACATGAATTTTCTAACATATTTAATTCTTATATATATATATATATATATATATATATATTAGTCTTACAAAAATTAATTCTCTAACATATTTAATTCTTATATATATATGTTAGAGAATTAATTTTTGTAAGACTAAGATATATATATATATATATATATATATATATATATATATATATATATATATATATATCTGTCTTACAAAAATTTTATCTTAGTTTTATGCAGCCATAAGTCAACATAAATCAAGTGTTAACTAAAATATTTAACTTTTTTAAAATTAGTTTAATAAGATTTCTATCCTAACTTCTTCATTTGTAGAAATTTACATGCTTAATTTGGTTACTCTCCGCGCAACCGGTCTGAGTTCACTTAGACAAGAGAATACATGAGACCATATTGTTGAAGTGTTTTCAAAACTTCCAATTGACATTGAGAAAACTCTGCCCCACAGCCAACCAGCTCGGACAATCGCCCAGCCGCAAGTCAACAAAAGCAATGTGCTGCTCACGTGGATGCGGAACGAACAAACCTGGAAGAGGACGCGAAAAATGTTAAGAGACGTAGACAAACTTAGCCCAGGGATTTCAAAACGTTTACTACACCTTGAATCCTAATTTTGTTCTCGTTACATATTGCAAATTATTAATATTATCATTGTTCTTATTTTTAATATTTTATCATGAGGAATTTCTATATAATAGAATGTAAGAAATCCGAGACAAACTCGTTAGAATGATTTTGATTTTAGTTGTCACCGTTCATGCAACACTCTATATATAAAAATGTGTCAAGCTTAATTTAATAGGTTTTTTTATAAATGATATAACTTTTGCGACTCAATAAATATGGCTATAAATATTTTGACTCCATTTTTTTATATATTACATCAACCAACACTTACTTGGTACAATTTGTGAAGTTAATGGAATCTTAATATAAACAAAAGTTACAAAATGATAAAAAGATTATATCATATAACTATAACAACAAATATGTCATGAAAGACACAACATTTCAGCTATGTTGAAATGCATCTCATCTTTAGAATGCGTGGAAAACATGAATCTTACTCTCAACAAATGTTGTCCATTGATTGTCTTCCTTGGATACCTCTTAATTGCAAAGGAAACATAATCAATAAAACTCCTCTTGATCATCAACAAACAATAATGGCATAAGTAATGGATCATAGTTTCATTTTCAAGTTTCATAGACAATAGACAATAATAATAGTCTCTAGGAGAATCCGATTCACTCTTGTAATTTAAGCAATATTAATGAAAAAATATAAAAAGAAACATTCAGAAGAACAAACATCATTAAAGAGCAATATTGGTCTTAACAACACTAACATACATCATGTCTCTGCCCAAACATTGGAAGCATGAACTCACAATGAAGACATCTAGGTTGATCAAACAAACATCATAAAGAAAGCAATTAACCAAACTTTAGTATAGTACCCAACCTCTCTTGAAAGCATCTTGTGTCAAAAGAGTATGGAATATAGCAATTTACTAGGACAATAAGAAATAAATGATAGCCCATGCATGAGACCCTCCCAATGTCAATGAACTTCCATAACATAGACATTTTGTTACACCCATGATTAAAGCCTCTACAAGTAAAAGAAATAGAAATGTCCTCACTTTGTAACCAACTGCAATATTTGAATTGTACACGCAGTAGGTTACACCAACTTTGGTTGGCTTTTAGACAATTAAAAAGGTTATGATTGGTTCCTAAAACTTTATAATTTAAATTTGGAGGATAAATTAAGACACGAGGAAAGACATTATCCTCGTGTACTCTTTTAAAATGAAAAAGACACTTTGACGAGGAAAGGCGTTATCCTCGTGTACTCTTTTAAAATGAAAAAGACACTTTGCGAGTGAATTGAGTAGAGGCATTGAGCAAACACAACAAACATTGAAAATCAAAATAATGCAATAAAGAGGTAGGTGAAAGATATTAAACCAATATATGCATTGAAATTTATTTTTGGCAACTAAAATTGCCCTTATAGAGGTAGGTGAAAGATATTAAACCAATACATGCATTGAAATTTATTTTTGGCAACTAAAATTGCCCTTACAGGACATATATGTTATGTCTTGAGTAAAAGTTATTGTGATGACATCAGGATTAAAGATAAAAACCATCATGGCAAGGGACTTGGCTCTTTCACATAAGCACCTCAATATATACAAGTTAGATATATTTGGAGCATCTTGAGTAATCTCTAATAGTAATTGTGCCAAGAGGCACAATTCTACAACCCTGGTAGGGGGGACGATCAATTCATTGTGGGAATATGTCTTTAAAAGTTGAAGGAAGTACTCTTATGAGCGAGTCATGTCAAGCTTGGAGACAATTTTGGTATCACAATTGATCTCTTAAAACTTAAGTTTCATGGGAATGGATACAAATATGTATATGTTGGACTCTTTGAAACATCCATATCTATATAAGGGAAATTTCTCACACACACTAAAAAATACCATCAACCTAAACAAATAAAATTTTGATAGGGCACAATGATGGAGAGGCCTTGGCCCATGCACCAGAATCAACCTAAACAAATAAAACTTTGATAGGGCACAATGATGGAGAGGCCTTGGCCCATGCACCAGAGGCATACATGTCATGGTTAATACATCCATCTATTGTAAACATTTTTCATCTAATATATTAGTCAAGTATGGTTTTAGAAAACCATCTATGGAATCAATTGTAGACAAAGCAAGTAAGAAAGCAACAAATAGTTGATTTATTTCTTTCTCCATTAAATCCTTTTTTGCCACTTGCTTACTTAATTGGATCGTCTTCTATGTTTTTCTCTATTAAATTCTTTTGTTTTACTTTTAATTATCTAGTTTCTTATTTAAATTAAATGGAGATGTATTGTGTGTTTTTGCCTTTGATTCTTTGATTTTAGTATGAGTGGAGAGTATTGACTTTTACCATTGCATCGTTATTAATTGTTTCTCCAACGTATTTGCTGGATCATTTACTTTGGATTGATTTTCCGAAAACTTGTCAACATGTTTGGAGTGAAGGATTGATGTAGCCAATAAACTGAGATTCATTCACAAGATCTAAAATCCATGCAAACACACGAGAATGGAAAATAACTCTCTTTTATTCCTTCTCCA
>CBVK0100410227.1:0-12544 GCA_900067695.1 Picea abies | reverse complement strand
TGTTGGGTTCAAGGTTACCTACCAATGATGAAAGTAGGCCTAGGGTGCAATGTAGGACAACAATTTCATATGACTATAAGATTCACTTGTAAGGGGATGGCTAACATGCAAATTCAAGACTTTTGAGGAATGGTAGACACAAGCTTATACTTCCTTTAAACAAGAGCATGAGACAGATGGATGACTCATGCAGCATACACTTAACATTGATCATTGACAAAAGTTTGCGACACAAGAGGCATCAACAAACTCTCCATAGGGATTATAAGAATAACCAGTCGGAGGAGTGGAATCTAAGTAATGAGTTCAACTTTCTAAGTTAATGCTAAACCTAAACCTTGGATGAAATAGACTCAAGAGTTTGTGCTCTGTTCAAAGGCGACACAATTGTTGTCGATAGGAGATAATATTATTTTCATGCCTGTCTTTTTTTTTTGTTTTTTCATAGTAAAAGAGATGTTATAATACATGAGAGGAAATGCATGTCGTGAATAAGAAACTAGTTCCAAGCAGTGGAACATACCTATGCTCAATGCAAGGGAACTCATGTGGGGCATGGACACTCAGGGGGATGTTTCCTCTACAGGAAAAGGGTGTCAAGTTGCAAAGGATATATGAAAGGATTTGCTTGCCTAATGCTGAGAATTGTTGTGGAAATAGGCTTATAATGAGAAAGTGAGAGTCTGCATAAGGCTCAACGATGCAAGAAATATAATGGGATGTGACTACAACTTAACTCAAAAAATGTCATTTTTTGTAGATGTTACTCCCCCAAGCCCGAAAAAGTTTAAAATAATACCCAGGAGAACTCTTATAGCTAATGGTGACTAGATTATTCATTTTTTGTAAGTAGTCTACTTGGTCTGGAAAAGGGTTAAATTTATACCAAAATAGACGTCCTTTCAAATCCATTTAATGAGTGTGAAAGAGATCAGTTCACTTGACAATCTTTTCATTTTTTCGGGAGTCAGAAAAGAGCTTAACCAAGACTCGACGAGAGTCCCATAGGTAGTATTTAGAATGATATTGAGTAAGAAGATGAGGTTTGAAAGCAAAGTCATATTGGGACTATAAGGAACTCCTGGTCCTATGGAGTAACTTTTGCATGGGAACCAAATGACAAAAATGTTCTAACTAGGGTACCCATGTTTGGTAAGTCTCTACCACTTAATAACAACACTTCTAGTAGCAGTGAGAAGGTTATGTGTTGTTAAGAAATGGGTTCGTACCTAGGGCATGTGAATCATGGTCATAGGATGATGCAAAAATGCAAAGCAGGGTGAGAACCTATCTTATATGTCAGTGATGGAATATACCTATCGGAGGCACAAACGAGTGATATGACACTAGAAATATATTAAAAAAAACCTCAACAAAACCATTTCAAACCAGGTCTTTTACTGCGCTACTAGTCCATAAGGTCAAAATAGAAAAGATAGGGTAAAACTATATAAAGTGGGTAAATTTTTTCTATTAATAGTAAAAATAAGAATATTTTACCATACCATTTGAGTTTTTCACCACATAGTGCTTTTGAGGCCATTTTACCCATGATCTTCCAGTGACGATTTCAGGAGCTACGATCAAGGGAATCATAAACCGTCTGGACCAAGTAAGTTCCTATCACATTCTCTTCCATTTCAGTGGTTTAATTTTTAGTTTTAGTGGCCAATTCTTGAGTATTAGAGGTCGTAAGTTAGAAACTAGGGTGTACATGGGTTGCAATTCATCGGGTCACATACACGACCTCATGTGCATGGGAAAATAGAAGTCTTCCTGCGTATATGAATCCCTATATGCGACTGTCATAAGGGTAACCCACGTATAGCTCTGTAAGCAAGTTTTTTTAGAGAATTAACTCAAAATTTGGTGTTTCCTTTGCAGGATGGTGATTGAGTGGAGGGAAAGGGAGCATGAAGAGGTTGATGTTGCAGTAGAAAGAGATGTAAGGGCCCGAAAATATTTGCAAAGATGTGGGATCTATAAATTTTGGGCCATAAAGAGAATGAGGTCTCAAGTGAGGTTGCTCCATATATTGATAAACTATTGGGATCCATAGACTGAGGCCTTCAATATCGATGGGAAACCATTGAGGATTGAAGTGGAAAATATATAATTTATTACATGGATGTCTTGCTGAGGTGAGATGGTGAATATCAAGGCTCGAGGGGTTGGAGGTGGGAGGACTATGGAGGTGTACATCACCACCCACTATGTTGCAAGCATAGATAAAGTAGGGATCCAACTCCCTATTAGGGAAATTGAGAACCTGAGTCTAAAGATCATTGTTGTAGTACTCAAATGGATATCAGGGTCAGCCTCATTACACTAGGCGTCGAGTCCACTCATGTTCTATGCAGTGGAGTGTTTGAGACCCATGGTTTATGATTGGCGAACCTCGCTACTAAACAACATGAAGAGCCAATTGACAGATTGCAAACTCGTGAGAATGATGAACTTTGGTTTCATCCATATTGTGTAGTTTTTTCTTTCAGAGGGTTATATATTTGAGCCCTAGAGTAGAGATTACTCCACATGGACTACGCAATCCAGCCATGTCATGGTGGAACGAGGTGATGAGGTGGTTGGGAAGTGGTAGTGTGCCAATGCCCTAAAACTATGAGTTCTTTCAGTGGTGGCGTTGGCAGGTCATAGCCATTGATGACTATCCCTATGGGGGGATTGACTACCGAGGGGACCTTGACATGCCATTTCCACTAGGATCCTCCTTTGGAGATATCAATGAGAATTGGTTTTCATATATTTCTTTTTTTTCTTTTTTTCAATTTGATAAATGCAAACAAAAAGCACAAATATTTTTGGTATGGTATCATGTATTAACAATTATTTTCTTATGCAAATGTAGGTCTGCGATGACCAGAAGGGTTTCCACGACATCGATGCAGGGGCTGAGGAGATGATTTGGTAGGCGGGGATGCAAAAAGAGTTCTTTAGAATGTGTAGGGAAACCTGTCTTGTTTGATGCATAGAATTCCTATGGTACAGGTGGAGGATCTGCCAGAGGCAATATGGAGATAGGTGGTGGGTGTACCCCATTTGTGGGTGAGACTCTTCCATCATCTTGCAAACGTCGTAGTGTGATATCATGACACACATCCGACACCACAGGATTAGATTCCATGGTTATGAGATGCACCATTCGTATATGTATTTTGAGGGAATGAGCCCAAATTTGTATTATGACAACATATTTTTGAAATATAAAAAACATTTAGTCTTCAACTTTACTTGTATATGTTACAATGAATGTATGTATGAATGTGTGTTTTATTAACTTAGTTGTGTGACAGATTCCAATCTAAAATGTAATTAGCATATGCATCGAATACTTGATTATAAATTCTAGGGATGTGATTATAAGTAAGAAAATCAAAGTATCGTTCCAAAAGTTGTACCCGTAGGAAAGGTCGAAGTAAAATAGGATCTTTCACTCGATAACTATTGTTTAACTGAGATACAAATAACTGGGAGTCTAGGAGAACTTCTAAAGACTGAACACCATGTGAAATGACATCATGTAATAGCTCTATAACAACACTATACCCAACCACATTATTCATTGATGGCTCCAGACAAACGCCACCTGAAGACCCCAACTGTCCCTCGGGTGAATAGATAACCCAAGCAATAGAATCCATGTTCCACGTATGATGACTAGCACCATCCATGAATTCTAAGTATACTGAAGATTCCGTTGACATCTTCCAACCAAGGGAAAACTCAATAAGAAAGCCAATGACTCAAAAGAAGAAAGAAGTATATACACTAAGATACTGTAATATACAAAGGTCATGCCCAAGCTCGAAGGCTCAAGCGTAATACCTTTTAAGGTAGAGCCCATTTCTGAGCTCGTCCAGCACAGTCCCCTCATAATATTCTAATCTGTAGGCTCCTTTCTCTAAGACACATTGCACGATATAAGGACCGCACCACATGGGGTTGAAATTTCCTGCCCCCAGCAACTCCTTAGCTTGGTCATAAAGAAGGACCAAGTCACCCTCAACATACTATCAGGGATAGACATACTTATCATATTGGACCTTAACACATCATGTATTTTCTTCCATAGCCCTAGATATGTCTAGATGCTCATCGAGGTGCTCTAGGTGTACGAGGTGTTCTTTGAGATCGATCGTGTTAGGTAGGAGCTTGATTGCCAACTTAAGGGAAGGGATTTCACATTAAATAGGAATAATCGACTCCACATCATGTACTAACTGAAAAAGTGAGAAACTAGTGGAATTCCTTACCAGGTTCGGTATGCCCAAAGTGTAGGGTAAACCATCACATGCCATTTAGATTTACTCTTCCTGATAGTTATTTTCAAAATGGTCTTTAGAGATTTATTCACAACCTCTAATTGTCCATTTTCCTGGGGATAATAAGGAGAAGAATGATCGTGTGTAAACCCCAGTTTCAATGCCAACTCTATCATCATCTCATTCTGGAAGTGACTGCCATGATTAGTGATAGTGTCTTTTGGGATTCTCAACTATGATATAATCTGATTGAATACAAAAAATGATGCGGTCATACCATCGGATTTAACCGTAGGCATGGCCTCCACCCATTTATTAAAATAATCCATGGACATGATAATATGATGGTTCCCCCTAGCTGAGGCTAGGTTGAAGTCCATGAAATCCACCCCCACTTAGTGAAGGGACCGACAATAACTGTTGTAACCTAGGTCTTCATCCCTGCCTCTCCTCTCTCTTCTCCCTATGCCTTCATTTCATCCCTGCCTCTCCTCTCTCTTCTCCCTATGCCTTCATTTTTTTTCCTCTTTTGGTTGGTTGAGTCAGTTTCCAATTACTGAATGACTTGGTTCTTATTCATTTCTTTATGGTTTGAGTCTTTGTGTGTTTTTGTTCTGTCTTTCTTGAAAGGATAAAATATATGTTGTATTTGGTTTGAATTGCTTGTCATCATGTTTTCCATGGATTGAGATCACAATAAGTCGACCAAGAATTTTTTCATGCACAGGAAAGGCCCATAGACAAATGCAACAATATAGAGCGATCGATTTCAAACTTAGATTGTCAAAACGAACAAGGTAAGTTTCAATGGTAAATATCCATCAGGTCGATCAGATCAACGACTCTCATCCATTTGGGGGTGCAGAATCATGCGGGTTTTAACTTCATCACTTTGGGATATTTTCATACTTTACCACCAGATACTCCCGAAGTGTCGAACTCCCAAAGAACCGAAGTGTCGAAGCCCCGAAGAAGCAGATCGGAAGAGCGTCGTGTAGGGAAAGAGTGGTCGAACTCCCAAAGAACCGAAGTGTCGAAGCCCCGAAGAAGCCGAAGTGCCAAATTCCCGAAGAGCCAAAGTGTTGAAGCACGTGGCACCCATCGGTTATGACACACGGTGATAAATCATTCACTTCAGATATTTTCCTCTAGGAGATTTTTCGTATTTCACATTCGAAACTCCTGAAGCCTGAAATTTCGAAAACCAGAAGTGAATCTGGACCATCCATCAGAGGGGACACATAGCAGTAGATATTTCACTTTGGATATTTTCCTCCGGGATATTTTCGTGCTTCACATTTGAAGATCCCGAAACCCGGACTTTCGAAGTGAATCTGGACCATCCATCAATGAGGACACGCGGTGAAGGATCTCCCTCTTTGGATATGTGACATCAAGTCACCACGTCACTTCGCAACCATGTCACTCTGGGAGGAAACAAGCAGTGTTGAGTAAAATTAAAGGACTCTCGAAGACCCGAAGTAAATTTGGATCATTCATCAACAAGGACACGTGGCACTCATCAGTCATGACACATGTCACACTCATTGATCATGACACGTGGCACTCATTCCAGGTCATTTGGTTGTGACATTCTCCCATTTCCACATGACAGGTGTCACCCTTATTTCCATGACACATCAGCAACCGTGAAATCATATGGCGTCAGGACACCACGTCACTCCAACAATTTTCCTTTGGGAGTTTTTCATGCCCAACATTTGAAACTCTCGAAACTCGGATTTTCGAAGAGAATTTGGAGCATTCATCGATCACGACACATGGCAATGGATCACTCACTCCAAAGATTTTATTCCGGGATATTTTTCATGTTTCACATTCAAAACATCCGAAGCCCAAAATCCCAAAGTGAATCTAGACCACTGATCCCAAGTCAATGAGAACCGTCGATCCTTGCAGCAGGTAAATATCACGTGGTGGATAGATTTTCAAAGATGGCACACTTTATCCCATGCTAGAAGACCAGTGATGCAACACATGTTGCGAATCTGTTTTTCAAGGAAGTTGTGAGACTTCATGGCCTACCTAGAAGCATTTTCTCGGACAAAGACACAAAATTTGTTGGTCACTTTTGGAGAACACTATGGAAGAAGTTGGGGACAGATTTTTCCTTCATCTCAGCTTATCACCCTTAGACAGATGGGCAGACTGAGGTGGTAAAAAAAAGTTTGGGAAACTTGTTGAGGAGTTTGGTCACTGAACACCATAATCGGTGGGATCAGATTCTTCCACAAGAAGAATTTGCATACAACGAATCACCAAATAGGAGCACTGGAAAGAGCCCATTCCAAATATTGTATGGAATGCAAACCAGGGGTGTATTTGAGTTGAGATACTTGGAACAGAGTGAGATCAGGAGCGTGGGAGAAGAATATTTTGTTGCAGAAATGAGGTAACTCCATAGTCAGATGAGAGGATAGTTGCAGAGTTCTAACCAGGAGTACAAGCGCAGAGTTGATCAACATTGCAGAGAGATTCAATTTGAAGTGGGAGATCAAGTTCTGGCACATCTCAGAAAATAAAGGTTCCCTAGAGGAACATATAACAAGTTAAAGATGAAGAAGATAGGACCACGTAAGATATTGAGGAAGTTTGATGCAAACACCTAAGAGATTGAGTTGCCAGATGATGTGGGCATACCACCCATATTAAATGTTTCATACCTGTACCCTTATAGGAAATATGACATAGAGGGATCATATGATCGAGAGAAGATTCAATGGGAGAAGCAAATTCCTATAGCAAAAAAACCACAGATAGAGAAGATCATTGATCAGAGGATTGGCAAAAGGACTAGGAGGAAGACCTAATTTGAGTATCTGGTCAAGTGGAAGGGACACCCAATAGAATATGCCAGCTGGGAAAATGAATCTGCTATGTAGAAGCATGGAAAGTCAGTGCAGGAGCTCATGGACAGGAGCCCATGAATTTTTGTCAAGGGGAGTATGATGCAGGAAGGGACACCCAATAGAATATGCCAGCTGGGAAAATGAATCTGCTATGTAGAAGCATGGAAAGTCAGTGCAGGAGCTAATGGACAGGAGCCCATGAATTTTTGTCAAGGGGAGTATGGTGCAAGAACATCATTGGCAAGTGTGCGGAGAAAGACCTATCATCATCTGGGAATCTGTACGGGAGCTCAACGCTGGCAGTTATAGAATATATTTTGAAGTCTGCCTTAACTCAACACCGAAAAAATATTTTGAGGCACCCTTGAGGGATCGTGAGCGAAGTGGGAGTTTCCTCTCCGGCTCTAGATTGCGACTGCACTAGGATAACCGTCAGGATAAGTTTTGATGTAGACAAGTAGTCAGGGGGAACCCTAAGAGCCCTCTAATATAAATAGAGGTTTTGTACGCCCAAATGAGGCTAGTTGGATAGTAGTTTTAGGAATTGAAAAATTGTAGCAAGGAGGTAGTTGCAAGTCAGCAAGAGATTTCTGAGTTTCAGTTTTTGTTTTGATCACAGTTGTAACCATTTTCACTTACGAATATAACAGAGGAAATTTGACCCAATGCATGGTGTGGACACTGTTTGTTATTCCCTATTATCGTGTTTTCATGGATGAATGAATGAATTAGTTATGACTGAATGGAACTGTGAATGCTAGGATAAGCTTCAATTGTTTCTCTTCTATTGAGTAGTGCAGGGTGTGCACACAAAATGCAAGGAGTGCGTTAATGGGATCTATTTTGATTCTGAAGCTCAGAAGATACAACACGAAACTTTCCCTTTGTAAGGAGTGCAAAGAGACTAGTGCAAGGCGTGGACAGTCGCCCGCAAGAATTCGAACCTTGTCTAAAGATATAGTGCAAGGAGTGCACAAGTTCGAGATTTGACTAAGGGTCAAAGGGGATTTCCAATAATTCAGAGAATCAGAAAAGGAGAATGCCAGGAGGGCGAGAATAATTTATATTAGAGAAATCCTTCGGATCCGAGTTATCAAAATCCCTGAAACGCGAGGAGTGCACGGGAAATCTAAGTCTTCACGAGACCAAGCTCAGGAGGAATAACACTTTTCATAATTGTTAATGAGATCCAAGAAACAGACTCACAGGAAGGACAAAGGTTGAAGCCTTTGAATCCTTTGAAAATCTTCTAAGTCTGAAGAAAGCATAAGCTCAGGGGGAAATATCTGAACCTTTCGATCAACGTCCAGGCAATGATGAGAAAGCATAGAGGAGGAAGGATCTCAACTGTTTGGTCTGAGTGCAAGAGAATCGTAGTCGTCTGATCAAGGTAAAGTGCACTAACATTAAAGCTTTGAAAGTACACAGGAGGAACAAGGTCACGAAATTTCAAAATCATTAGAATCGTCCATCAAGACAGGACACGTGCCGAGAGAGAAACATTTCATTGACTCACAGAGTGAAAAGGTCAAAGTGTAGAGTCATGAGGATTCGCGAAGTGAGAACTCATGAAATGATCACAACCATTGATCGTTCCAAATTCATCAGGAACGTCTATCATCGAGGAGGATGCGTGGCGAGAGATCAACGTTTCACTGACTCATGACTTGGGGGAGTCAAAGGTTGAGTCGTGATAACTCGTGAAACGCAAAATTGTGACAGGATTTGAGCCATTGGATCAATGAAGGATCTGGACCGTCAGACCTAAAACATCTAGAGTTCAGACATCGAGAGGATGAAGGTGCCTCACATCGGGAATCCCCGACTCACGAAATCTCGACACGCTCCGAGGTTTGACCCCAGTTCATAGTGAGGGGTCATATGGAAAGAGGAAAAGGGAGGAGCTAGTGAGCGCTAGGCCCTTGTCGGGGTTTTGGAGATCAGGAGAGTCAGGATGACTCACATACAAATACCTGACTCATGAAATTGCGACGTGCCTTTGTTTAGGCTCATGATCACGTCCCGCGGTCATGTGTGAGGAAGGGCTTAGCAGAGAAGAGTTAGCGCCCATTTGGCGTTTCGGTTCAAACAACGCTCAGGAGAGAAGCTGAGGGTCTCATATGGCCTGCACATTTTGGGAAAGGACCTGTGTAAGTGGGTTTGGGGTCTAGTAGAGACCTAGAGAGTCAATTAGACTCAGTTCTTGATCGATCCTAGACTGGGAGGTCGCACAACCCTCAGTAGAGAAGGGGGGTCTGCACCAAGTGGTATCAGAGCTGAAGTTTTTCTTGCAGACAATAGGAAAAGGAGAGGAGACAAAATAACTCTAAGTTGTATTATGTGTGTGACAGACAATCAACACAATTCCACCGAGGAGACGATTGGAACCACTTTTGGCCAATCGAGCTGTAGAAAGGGAGATGCGAGAACTTCATGCAATATTAGAGGTGATGGAGGCAGCGTAGAGATGAGCACCTGATGTTGGGCACATCAGCGATGCAGAGAGCAAAGAAGCCATGAGAGAGAATGTCATTGAAGAGGCTGCAGGAGAGGATGTTGTCATAGAACGCTTTCTGAGAGAAGTTGCTAGATTGGGAGGCAGAGCCAGGATAGAAGTCCCAATGTATGAAGGCAATTTAGATGCTGAAGAGCTATTGGATTGGATAAGATCCATGGACAAACACTTCGACTGTGAGAAGGTCGATGAAGAGAAAAACGTGAAACAGGTTGTCACTAGCTTAAAAGGACATGCAATACTGTGGTGGGATGAACTACAGGCTGAGAGGAGAAGAAAAGGCAAACAAAAGAGAAAGACTTGGTACAGAATGGTAGCCAAGTTGAAGGCTAAGTTCATGCCAAAGGATTATCAAATTAATCTATTTAGGAAGATGCAGAACCTGAGACAGAAAGGGATGAAAATTAAGGAGTACACAGAGGAGTTCTATAGGCTGAACATCAAAATTGGACAAAGGGAGAGAGACGAAGAAAAATTTTCCAGATACATAAATGGCCTAAGATATAAAATCCAGGATGAGCTCAGCATGATGTCAGTAAGGATAGTGGAGGATGCTTATCAGTTTGTGCTGAAGGCAGAGGAGAATTTGGCCAGAAAACAAAGCCAACGAGGAAGAGGTAAAATCCCAACCCAAAATAGAGGCAAGGGAGTTACCCATGACTAAGCACACAAGTCTAAGGATGAGGCTGAGAAACCACACACTCACTTGGAAAGAGGAGTAAGTTCCTGAGGAAAACAGGGTGTTGGAAGAGGTTCTTCTAGAGGAAGAGGAAGAAGAGGAGGAGGAGAAGTAAGATTTTATGCCTGTGGAAAGACATGGCACGTGTCTTGGGAATGCCCCAAGAAAAATAAAGAAGGAGGAGGTGAAGATCACATTTTAGAAGCACGGAGAGGAAATGTTGAAGTAGAAGGAGTAGAGGATGGAAGATCCCTGATGTTGAGGAAGGTTCTCTTAACACCAAAGGCAGAAGTTTAGAAGATAGTGCAGAGGAATAGTCTCTTTATAACAACTTGCAAGACTAAAGAAAGAGTATGCAAGGTGATAATTGACAGTGGGAGCACTTATAACTTAGTATCCACAGAGATGATGGAGAAATTGGAGATGGAGACAAATGCACATCCGAAGCCATACAAAGTCTCATGGTTGCAGAAAGGTCACCAGGTAATGGTTACTAAACAATGCTTGATTGAATTTAAGATAGGTGGATATAGAGATAAAATTCTATGTGATGTAATTCCCATGAATGTATGCCATATTTTGTTGGGGAGACCATGGCAGTTTGATAGGAATGTCACTAATGATGGGAGGAAGAATACATACACCTTGGAGAAAAATGGTAGGACACACATGTTGCTTCCAATAGAGGAGAATAAAGTGAAAGAGGAAGCCAACACAAGCATACTTCTCATGAGTGGGAAGAGGAAGCCAACACAAGCATACTTCTCATGAGTGGGAAGGAACTTCTGAAAGAAGTCAAGGAAGAACAGGAGATGCAGTTCGCTATGGTGAGGAAACCTAGAGTTATCCTTACAAGTACATCGATGGATGATTTTCCTAAAGAAGTTTAGAAATTATTGGATAATTTCGATGACATAGTGGTGGATGAGTTGCCTAACTCATTTCCACCCATCAGAAGTATCAGTCACCATATTGACTTGATACCAGGAGCAAGTTTTCCAAACAAAGCAGCATATAGATTGATGCCTCGAGAAAATGAGGAAGTGAAGAACCAAGTCCAGAAATTGTTAGACAAGGGTTTGGTCAGAGAAAGATTGAGTCCATGCACAGTACCAACCGTGTTGACTCTAAATAAGGATGGAGGATGGAGAATGTCTACAGACTCAAGAGGAATTAACAAGATCACCATCAGGTATAGATTCCCTTTACCAACAATGGATGATTTAATGGATTGTTTAAGTGGAGAAAATTTATTTTCTAAAATAGATTTGAAAAGTGGATATCACCAGATTAGGATGAGAGAAGGTGATGAGTGGAAAACGGCCTTTAAGACAAATGAAGGGTTGTATGAGTGGCTTGTTATGCCATTTGGCTTAACTAATTCCCTAAATTTATTTTCTAAAATAGATTTGAAAAGTGGATATCACCAGATTAGGATGAGAGAAGGTGATGAGTGGAAAACGGCCTTTAAGACAAATGAAGGGTTGTATGAGTGGCTTGTTATGCCATTTGGCTTAACTAATTCCCTGAGTACTAATATGAGGTTGATGAATGAAATACTGAAAGATTTCATTGGCAAGTTTGTGGTTTTATATCTGGATGATATATTGATATTTAGAAAGACTAAATAGGAGCAATTGAGACACTTAACACTAGTGATGAGGAGACTACAACAGGAGAAGTTGTTGATAAATCTAAAGAAGTCCTCTTTTATGAAGACATAACTCATTTACTTGGTTTTTGTGATCTCTTAAAGTGAACTGAATATGGATCCAGAGAAGGTGAAAGCAATCAAAGAATGGCCATCATTGAGGAGCATGTTTGAAGTAAGAATCTTTCATGGATTATCAAGTTTCTATAGGAATTTCATCAAAGACTTCAGTGGAATTTGTGCACCAATGATAGATACAGTGAAGAAGAAGCACAAGTATTTTAAATGGATAAAGGAGGCTGAGAGAAGCTTCAATATAATGAAGGAGAAAATAACAGAATGACCAATTCTTGTCTTGCCAAATTTTGAAAAGACATTTCAGGTGAGATGTGTTGCGAGTGGAGTTGCAATAGGAGCAGTTTTGAGTTAGGATAATAGACCTGTTGCATATTTCAGTGAGAAGCTGAATGAAACCAAGAGAAAATAGTCCATGTACGACAAGGATTTTTATGCCATAATTCAAGCCTTGAAGAAGTGGAGACATTACCT
>CBVK0100410226.1:0-12545 GCA_900067695.1 Picea abies | reverse complement strand
TGTTGAGGATTGTTGCCTCATCTCAGTTGGTACTGAGAATGTAAGCTGAGTCTTGCATATAGAGCTAGTGCTCTTGTAGAGTTGTACTCTAAGTGTGGTAGGTGTGTCCAACAGAGACTAGATATTTGAACAGGAACTGCAAGGAGAACTGCATGAGGGAGATAAGGATCTCATTCAAAGATATGGATAAAGAGAATGATGAGATATCTGAGTGCCAAGAAACCCTATCATGCATAGAGAGAATATTTTTGAGTGGGAGAGACAAGCTGTGGAAATACTGATTGGCACAGGAATTGGCAGGCATTTATAAAATTGAAATGAGTGTCTGGAATAGACTTGCAGGGATGGAAGTAAGTAGACAGGGGCATTTTTGCAGGTGGGAATGAAACACTCAGGAATAAATGACACAAAAAATCAACGATGGACAACTACCATAGCGAATTCAAGGCCATAAGAACTAGGTGCTCTGATACCACTGTTGGAATGCACAATTGGAGGATAAGCATGAGTTGCATTTTTCATCGATATGATACACATATAAGTACATGATCTCTGACGTTTAGATTCGTCTTCCAAGACATCTCTTGGACTCTTGACGACCTTTACATTTATTTTAACTTTCACATTCCTTCAAGTGTGTAACCCTAATGGAATACATGCAGACTATAATTAAATACATAAAATGGCATTGAAGAAAATCAATCATAGACACAGTAAGAACATAGAGATTTTACCTTGTAAACCCATTTTGAAAAACCAACATAAAATGGCCTTTGTTTGGATTTTGTTTATGTTCAGGAATTATTACAAACAAGAGATATACTCTCTAAGAAAAATATTTTGTGTATTCTAGATGTTTTGTAGATCGCAATTTGGCTTTGAGATCATCTTCGTTTCCTATGGATAGGCTCATACACTCCTCTTCGTCCTCAAGCTTCATGCTCTTTGTCTTTAGTCTCTTTACTTATGTTCCATTGATGTCCACAAGCTTTCAATATCTCAATGTCAACTTCCTCTACCCATAACCAATCTCTGACCTACCTCTTTATTACCTCCCCCCCATGGTTCCTCTCCTTTGTGGAAGGACACGAGTTTCCCCATAGCCATTACAATTGCCTCCTTGTTTCCTTATTAGACTCCTCAAATGTTGGAAACTAAACCCTCAAATGTATTTCCCTCCTATCATTGGTTTTGGCATTATGAATTTTTCTTTAGGGTTGCTCTTTTACCAACATGGATGGCATGTGGCATATTCATATTTGTTGGGTTGTACCCATGTTTCCAACATGTGTGGCCACGTTGTCTATAAGGTAAGCTAGAGTATTCTTCTTTCTTCAGTGTGTGTGCTCTTCTTCTTGATTCAGTGCGAATGTCTTGATGTGGATTTTGGGAAAGTCTCTTTCTCCACGTACTTTTTCTTTCCCACTTTGCATAACCATTAGCTTTTGCAGAGTAAGCTCCAAATATTTGCATTCTTTGCACTGCATTTCCGACTCCACATACATTTTCCTTAGCCTTTGTGGAAAGCGAAAGGCAGGGTGCAAAAGTAAGCTCCCCTCTTCTACATGGTTCAAAGATCCTCGTTCCTATATCTCCCCTTTTTTTGCCTCCCATTTCCTTGGTCACTTTATGCAAAATGTAGAGGTATTACCTTCCCTCCACCACACCCTTAGCTCAACATGCAACAAAATATTTCCGAGGCATTGACAACAAGACTTCAATAAGATGTCTAGGAAGGTTTTAATTAAGGGTTGTGGCCATTAAACCTGCAACTTGAGCACTTAGCCTGAACCATAAAATATTAAAAACAAAACTTTTCCTTGTTAATGATTCATTTGGATCACAACTCCCCAATATGAGTCTCTTTGGTCCCCAAAATATTATCAGTGGAGAATATGGAATCACATATCCAACACTTATTTATCCAAGTGCGCCACTACATCAGATATGAAGGCTATTTGGTTCTGGCATGTCTTATTAAATGTTCATGTCTACTCTTGATTTGTTGTTGCCAAGGATATTATGCTTATCCCTTTGTGTTCTTTGATGAGGTATACCTTACCACCTTTGAATAAGATTTATTTGTTTTCTTTCATGTAAAATATTGCATCCCTATTCGATAAGTAGGGTTTTCCAAACATCACTTCACATGCATCAAGAGGTCCTACATCACATTCTACTTCATCATCATACTTTGCATCAATGGAAAATATGATTTACATATTTTGGTGATTCTCATGGCATATTTCTCGAGTAACCATCCCAATGAACATGATTGTACATTGTCATGAGTCTCTAAACAAGAGCTCAACTATCAGGGTTTCAAAATTTGAACTACATTGAGAACCACTATCAAACAAAGAATTCACCTTATGATTCTTCACTTAAACTTTGATTTGAAATAGTAAACTTTTATCTCCACTTGACCTTGGTTGTTGCAATGTAGTGTGGACTATTGTTTCATCCATATTATGGGTGTACTCTACCATTGTTTCTTTGGTAGTTTCCATTCCTCACTTTGGGACTTGCCATTTTGGACACAGTTATAGGTGAAGCTTCCAACACTTCCCATTTGTGTGCCCATTTGCATCACAGTTTTTACAATGCTTCTTGGGATATTTTCCTCTCTGGGTTGTGGTTGCAATCTTCTTACCTTTATTTTTGTTTGTCTCTTAATGTCCCTTTGGTTATTACCCCTTCTTAAAGTTGACCTCTAAGTAAGTAACTACCTTTCTTTCCTTGTCTATGCTTATCACACCTAACAACTACAAATGTCTTTGGATATGGTTGAATAGGCCTCCAAGGTATTTCACTACTAACCTAGGTTTTTTTAAAGAGATACCCAACATGATGGCTTGCTTTTAGAATTTGAACGTGTATCCTTGAACAATTTTTCCGTGCTCTTGTTGGAAGCATTGCAATTTCATTAGCTATTCCTCTTCATTGCCCATGGGATAGAATTGTGATTTCAACATTCCCTTGAAAATATGCCATCATGTAACCATTGGATTCTTGCCTAGCCTCGAGTCACCTACATAGCTCTCCCACCATAATAAAGAATGTCAAGCCATTTTCAATCAATTATTTTATTTTTATTTTTTTGGTTTATTTTATCCAATAAATGGTGAAATAGATCTCTAGTTGTTTCAACCAACTATTGAGTTTCTCAACAATAACTTAACCATCATATGTTGGTACTTCAAGTTTTGCTTCAACCTTAAATGGAGTCTTTGAAGATGAATGAAGAGGGTCAATTTTACCTTAATCAACAAGTTGTTCCTCACTTTCTCTTATGTTCTTAGCGCTTACTACATTTGTATCTTCATCCTTTACCCCTAATAATTGTGTTACCATGTTGATCAGTGCAATAATGCTTTGCTCCATACAAGTAAACCCAAATTCAAGGTCTTCATTGGATTTCTCCTCATTACAAGTTTCTATCATTTTTGATAGTCTAATACATATTCCAAGACCTTGCAACAATGGTTCTCAACTCTTCTGGTATCCATTGTGGGTGTTTACCATAGAAGTTGTTCACTAAGTGTTTGAACCTGGGATTTAATACCAATATGATCTATGATCACTCAGTGGATGACCAAGTCAATTCACTGACATGAACCTTAATTCATTTTGTGAAATTAAATTATTTTAGCTTAGTTTTATATTTCATTGTGCATTAATTATAATTGTGTAATACTCGTAGATTGTAATTAAATGCAAAAAATGATGTTGAATAAAATCAACTATAAACATAGTAATAACAAAAATACTTTACCCTGGAAACCCATTTTGGGAAAATCAACAAGAAATGGCCTTTTTTTTTAGGTTTTATTTATTCTTAGGAATGATTACAAATATGAGCTATACATGACTCATAGACTGATAATTTATGAATTCTTACTCCTTGGCTATGTTTTACATATCACATTTTGGCATGAGATCATCTTCATTTCCCATGGACAAGTTCATACACTGATCTTCATCACCAGGCTTCACGTTATCAATATTTAGTCTCTTTCCTTACGTTTCATTAACCTCCCCAAGATTTCAAGCTCTTGATTCCCATTTCCCCCACCTAAAATATATCTTTGACCTACCTCTTTATTACTTTTCCCCACTATTCCTCTCCCTTGTGGAAGGCCAAGAGTTTCCTTGCAACCATTACAATTTCCCCCTCATTTCCCTAGAAAATGCCCTGAATGCTACCAACTAAATCCCCAACAACATTCAGCTCCTATAATGGATTTTGGTGTTATGATTTTTCTTCCTATTCACTATGTTGTACATGTGTTTCCAACATATGTGGACACATCGTCTACCGAGTAGGCCAAGGTATTCTTATTTCTTCACTTCACGTGCTCTCATTCTTGCTTCAATGCAAATGTCATAATATAGAGGTTGGGTAAGTCTCTTGTTGTGATCTATGCCTTGCCCCACTTTGCATATCCCTTAGCTTCTGTGGAGAAACCTCCAAACTTCCATGTGCTTTGTGTTGAATTTCTAGCTCCACATACACTTTATTTAGCTTTTGTGGAGTGTGGAGGTAAGCTCTCCTCCTCCACATGGTTTAACCCTCCACATTCCCATAATCTCTCTGCATATCCCTATCTCTACATTGTTCACCTTAGCCATTTTTATCCCTCCTTTTCCTTGGTCACTTTATGTAGAGCGCAAAGTGTGAAGGTATTACCTTCCCTCTTAAACATCCTTGGATCCACATGCAACAATCTCTCTCTAAGGAATTAATATTGGGTGTCAACCAGACTTATAAGAAGGTTTTAACAATGAGTTGCAAATGTTAAACCTGTATCTCAAGAATTCAACCTAAACCAAAAAAAGTTGTTATAAACAAACTATTTCTTTATTAATGATCCATTTCAGGTCACTTCATGTGTCAGGTGAAGAATACGATCTATTATAGAGTCATGGTAGAAGTTAAACTTGGACCTTAATTATTTTTCCTATCTCAAGGTTCAAGCATTTTTTAAGGGAATCACCTGCAATTATACCCATTTATATATTCTAATTATGCAAACTAAGTATACATTTTTTCCAAGGAAACATAAGGGAATATTCTCCACGATCATGGATGGCATCCCTAGTAAACTCGTTGACATAAAATAATGCAATGAAACCTAAGGGGGTTCAAGCAGTGCACCTACCAACATAGAAATAACAAAATTCTTAGTAAATTGGTGACAATAGGTCCAACTAATTCCTTGGGATATGTTGTCCCATGAGGACACTCAAGTGAACTCTTTTGTCCTTTGGGGTCCCTATCTAAAATCAATAAATGAACACTCTTATTTTGTGATGGGTTTTGTAAATTCTCTTCATGACTAGAATCATGGTTTCCTCATCCTAAATACTCTAAGAAAACCCCACTAAATTCAAAAAAAAATCACGATCCTCATCCATGTCATCATTTCCTTGAGCACTTTTGAATCTCCACAAAAATCCTAAAAGAAAATTATGAGGTTTTGAGTAAATAACAAACAATGTTTGCACCGAGGGTAGATCAATGGTAACACTTGAGGAAAATCAAATTTAATAAATGGCCCGCGGAACACAATTGAATGTTTCTTAGAGATTGTTCCAACCCCATGAATGCTAAGGACATTTCCCACTAAAGTAGATCAACGGTCTATATCCATTTGCATGGATCGATATTTTCCCACTAAGGCATATCAGCGATCTAGGATCTACATTCATCCATGGGGATTGGGTATATTGGTGAGAGGAAAGAGCTTCAAATTATTAATATTATCCCCACCAATGTGCATCAACAACACAAACCCACTCACACAATATCATGATAAAGAGAGGCCCAAATTATAAAAGTATCACAAATGATTGAGATCTCACATGTTGGATCTAATATATGATAAAGATTCATCCATAGCACTTCACATCGAAAGAGAGTGGAAGGTTTACATCAAATGATATGAATGACTAAGATCATCCCCACCTGATTAAATCATGATGAGGGATCCATTGGAAATGATTTTTTTATCAATGAGATTTATGTGGGAAAAGTTATTTTCAGAGGTATTCAAAGAAACCACAGTATAACCATTTGTTTGTTGATGTATTAGATCCATATCAAGATCCATCTTCAGAACACAAAGCCTAAATAAAAAAGAAACAAGTGAGCAACAATAAATATGAAAGAGAGGGAGGAAACCCTAAGGGTCAATACTATGGAACCCTAAACTTAAATACTGGTTTTAATATTTAAAGTTTTTTAATTAATAATGTTAATAATAAAATTAAATCTTAGTAATATTAGGGTAAGATCTTTAATAATATTATTATTGTTGATATTTAGGGTTACTATTATTGGTAATAGGGTTATTAATATCATTAATTAAGATGTAAAGGATAACCATAGAGTGAGAGTATTAATAATAATAATATAGCATTTTTAGGGTTTTGATAAAGTTGGTTAAGTAATATAGTTATATATATACTATTTAATATATTTATTAGTACTCTCCCGGATGGGGTGCCACATTGATAGCATGTAGATCAATGTATTTAATAATCTTTTTGTCGCCCTCGCCTTCATTTCCCGAATGGATGATAGCATTCAAAGCACTTATGGGCAGTCTCGGCAGTTCCCTCGCGCAAGTTTAATGGAGCTCTTAGTGTGCCGTGGTGGATGGACGACGATGGGTACGGGAGGCATGTGCAAGGTCACTTCAACTCCCTTGGTGTCTCTCCATTTCCTCTGGGTATGTTATGGTTCCTCCCACTCGGCTCAACTATTGCATTTGGGATTTGCTCTTGTCATTCTCCTCGCTTTGCACTTTCTCAAGCTGATTCCATTATGGTTTTCCCTCGCCACCATGCCTTGGGAGCATGGTAAGCATAAGAGTGGGCCTTCTTGGTATAGTTATGTAGCTAGGCAATGTCACATTCACAGTCTTTCCTAGGCTTCTTCGACCTCTCTGATTTGTCGTGATAGGGAGAAAAATTCACCTCCAATGGCCTATGTAGAAGAGGAAATTCCAGAAGATCCAATTATGGTTTCACCAGATTCCCTTCTCTATACAGTTCCAGACTCCCAAGACCTGCCTAACACTAGTTACTCTGCCCCTGCTATAGCTTGTGCCATGGAAGGGGTGACTTGTATAATTCAGGAAGAGATTTTGTTGGTCAACTGAACAATAGAGCCTCCACCACCCTCCTTAGCTCTGGTTCGAGACTCGTAATCCACTTGCCTCCTTGCACCAGAACATCTGTAGCTCATCTTCGAGAAGCGAAGGGATATGAAGGAACAACTTCACGGGAATAATTTACTCAGCAGCAGACTCAAAATTCTATATGAAGCACTCTCGAGCTCACAAAGCCAACAATGATGCACGATCTACGTGCAACCATATGTCTTCACTCCTCAAGGCGACACTCAGGGAAGCACATGTTTTACTGGTTCTTTTGATGTTTAATCCTTTTAGCTCTCTACACTTATTTTGCAAAAAAAACAATGAATTTTCCATACTCCTGTTGAGAATTCTTGTTGCATGTTTAGATAGTTCTGTCACTATACTACCCTTCCACTTGTTCTAGTTTCCAAATGTTTGACAGAACAGGTGGGGGATTTTTCTTTTTGTCATGATACAACTAGAACATAAGGGTGCCATTTGTTCCAGTTTCCACTTGTCCTGTGGAACAGGTAGCAGCCCTCCAGACATGACTTTGTGATGTATGATTACAACCGTTTTTTGAGGAATTAAATCTTTATATATATATATTAATTATGTACTATTTTAAAGTCCTATTTAATATGTATTAATACTAAAATTAAACTATTTAATACATGTATTAAAATTAATAATGTACCTATGTTATATTTAGAGTACTATTAAAAAGTTTTAAAATTAATAATATTACTTAAAGAAAAATACCTTGAGAACATAATTAATATTAATGATATTATTAGTATTAAGTTATTTGTATTAAGTTTATTAGTTCAAGAAATAAAGTTGCATTAAAACTTACAACCGTTTTTTGAGGAATTAAATCTATCTATATATATAATATGTACTATTTTAAAGTCCTATTTAATATGTATTAATACTAAAATTAAACTATTTAATACATGTATTAAAATTAATAATGTACCTATGTTATATTTATTAAAATTAATAATATTACTTAAAGAAAAATACCTTGAGAACATAATTAATATTAATGATATTATTAGTATTAAGTTATTTGTATTAAGTTTATTAGTTCAAGAAATAAAGTTGCATTAAAACTATTTAACAATTATAAGGTTAAATTAAAATGATTTAAAATTACTGAGATTAAAACAGGTAGGGAAGCCCTGGGAGATTAAAATGATACTAAGGGGAAGGACTAAGAATAATAATATATAAGTCTTATTACTCATAATAAATTAATATCCGGGGTTTAATAATATATATTATGAGCTAAATTAAATTTATAAGAGGACTTAGGGTAGTACATTTTTTTTTAGACATGTAGGACATTGTAAGTGCTAAGAAAAAACTATGGTTCAAATTAAAATTGATTCTAAAGATACTAAAAGGAAGTTATTGCTAGGAGATTAAATCTAGAGAAGAATGAAAAAGCAGAGAGGGGAAGACAAATAACTAGAAAAACCAAGGTAACAATAAAAAAACCCGAGATTCCCTTACCTAGTGTATCTGTCATGGATCAAAGGAATCCAATTCTCACTGATTTCTAAAACATTTTCTCTGTTCAGGTCGTTGGGATGCTTGATGATTTCAATTGCCTCTCTAATTCATCGTTTGAATAAGTGGTATTCATTTGCTAGAATTTTGGTGTCTTCTAAGCGCATGTGGTGTTTTGATGTAAGAAAGTGCTCAACTAATGCTGCAGTGCGAGTACATTCATTCTTGATGTCAACTCCATGTTCTTTATTCCTATTTTGAAAGGAGCAACCAGTTTCTTCGATGTAGCATTTTCCACATGAACATTCTAATTTGTATACTCCTTTACATTTGTGGTGGTCAAGTTTGTCTTTCACAGATCACATTTTCTGTTTAATGGTTTATGTTGGTTTAAAATAGGTCATGATCTATTTCTTTCTTAAGATTTTTGCAATCCTATCAATTACTCCTTATATGTATGGAAGGTAGGTAGTCATACTAGGGGTCTCGTTGTTAAGGGAACTAGGTCTACTACTTCTTTATAGGGATTTCCTTATAGGATTCTTGATGTATTTTTCCTTGTAACCTATGTTCTTGAAGACATTGGAGAGGTGATCTTTCTCATGTTCTAGGTGTTCTTCATCGAAGATTCTAATATCTCTTGTGGTCAGAGTGTTGAGAGCTCCTAACTTCTGGGTGGGGTGATGATGGGAGCTTTCGTGAAGATAGTTTTATGTGTGGGTCTTTTTTCCGTAGACTGTATGCCCAAGGTTTCCATCTTCTTTATTTTTTATTAGTACATCTAGGAAGGGAATGCTACATTTTTCTTCAAGTTCCATTGTGAATTTAATATCTTTTGAAATGTTATTGAGATGTTGGAATAATTTTTCTATCTCCTCTTTCCCATGTGGCCATATTACGTTGGCATCATCAACAAATCTCTTACATCTTAATGGTTTTAGAGGATAAGAATCTAGGGATTTATTTTCAAAGTTTTCCATGAAAATATTTTCAACAATGGGAGAAAGTGGGGATCCCATTGCTACGCCGCTTGTTTGTTCGTAAAATTCTCCTTGATAGCTAAAGAATATGGAACAGAGACAAACCGTTGATAGTTTTGTTGTTTCTGGGTCTGTCACTTCTTTAACGACTTGGATTGCCTCATAAAGTGGGATTTTGGTGAAAAGAGAAACAACATCAAAGTTGATGAGGATGTCTTCTGGTTTCACCTTCTCATTCCTAATGATCACGATGAAATCATTGGAGTTATTAATGGAGTATTTTGTATGGCCTACTAAGGTTCCAAGGATCTTTTCTACATGTTTGGCTAGGTCATAGGTGGGTGAGCCAATTGTGTTAACTATAGGTCTTAGAGAAATCCCATTTTTGTGAATTTTTGGTAGTCCATAAATTCTTGGGGTGATCTCACCACTAGGGATCAATCACTTTTTTATTCTCTCATCTAAGCTAGAGTTCTTGGTGGCTTTCTTTACTTCTCTTGTAATCCTTGTGATAGGGTTATTGGTAAGATTTCTATAGCTACCACTCTGGGTAAGTTGTTCGATCATTTTAGTGTTATAATCTTCTTGATTCATAAGCACTACAACTCCACCCTTATAAACTCTAAGTATAGCTAAGTTTGAATTGTTCCTAAGGTTTTTTAGGGCTAGGAATTCTTTGTTGTTGATATTACTCTTTGGAGGTTTCAATCTTTTGAGGATAATAGTGCATGACAGTGCAGTATTGTCTAATTCGTTCCTTGTCCTTGTCAACTAAGTTTTTAATACTATCCTCAATGCAACAAATTGTGTTATCAATCAGAATGGAGGTGGGAGAAATTACAAATTTTAGCACTTTTTCAAGAACGCTTAGCTCGTCTTTGTCTAGTTCATGTGGGGAGCGGTTAACAACCTTTTTTACATTGGTGTTGTTATTGCTAACTTTTTTAATGTTTATCAATCAGTCCAACCTAGTTTTTTTCCTGGTGTGAACTATACGGTTCTCTTTATCAGCTTTAAGAGATGTTATCGCGTCAATCATTTTCCAAAGGCCAATTTCAAGTGTAGTTTAAGTGCGGTTTTAGATAGGTTATATAGGGTGTATCTGGTTATCTTGATTTCTCCTTTAATTATGGAGAGCCTAGACTATGAAATGCTACACTGATCCATTTGTTCTTCATTTTATGATCAATGCACACAAAGTTTGGTAAAATAGGTAGTCGTTTTCCCTTTATATTGTCACCTTTCTTGCATGTTAACTCAAGTTTTCTATATGGGGAAGAGTTGTATGACAATGAAAATTTCAAGGTTCCTATTAATGGCCATGAACACCACCACTCTTGTTTCCAGTTTATGAACCAAGAAGCATCCAATAAGATATTTGGATATGTAGTCTAAGAATCTCAATTATCAATGGATCCTTCAATTTGGCTATATTGTTTTCTATCAGGAGTGTTAGGAATAGAATCATGGAGCAATAATAAAAGAAACAAATCAAAATGAATGTGGAAATAAAATGCAAAAGAACACAATACAAGAGATACATTGATATATGTGGTTCACCCGATATGGGTTACATCCATGGAGAAACAACCAGTCCTTCCTTTAAAAAAATGAAGGGATAACACCTACCAGACATCCACTGCAACCTCCACTTCACTCTCTCACAATATCCTCTCTCAGCCACAATACTCTCTCTCATTATATTAAATTCAACATTACAATACCATATATACAATTTTTTGGAATCCAAAATCCATAATCCATTGATTTGGATTAGATTAAAACCTTAATTCCTTAACTAGAATTAGAAAAATATGGGCCAGAAAACCATGTGCCAAAATTGTCGAAAACAAATGCAAAAAACCACCCAAGTTTTTTGCTCGGGGTCTCCACCCTGCCTGTGACCCCCCCACTACACCCAGTGTAACATAATAACATATGGGGATAATCATGCAAAGAATATAACACAAATCCCCACAAGGGATTATGATCCAAATGAAGCTGAAACAAGACCTTTGAATTAGGAAGATAATTGGGCTCCACAACCAACAATCTCCCACTTGGAGATTGATTACAACAACTCCACTGCTACTACACATACTGGACTATGCTCCAACTTTAGACTTGACAAGTTTCTCATCTTCACAATCATGATTGAAGGCCATCTGAAATGGAGAAACAACTCAGTTTCTCCCTGCTTATTATCTTTGTTAACATGTATGCAAGATTCTGGCTAATGTGTGTCTTTTCCAGCTTCAACTGTCCATCTTCTAAAATTGATCATATGAAATGGTACCTGAGTTGTATATGTTCAATCTTAGAATGGAAGGTTGAGTTCTTTACAAGATGAATGGCACTCTAGTTGTCACTATACAACCTATTATTCCCCTGCTTCTTTCCCAATTCCTCCATAAATCTTTGTAACCAAATATTCCCTTTACTAGCCTCTATAGCAACGACATACTCTACTTCCATGGTTGAAAGTGCAACAACCTTTTGCAATTTCAAAATCCATCTTAATACTATTCCACCTATGGTAAAAACATTCCATGTGGTGCTCCTCTTGCGATCTATATCACCTGCCATGTCTGCATCAACATGTCCCTGTAGAACAATGTTTGAACCACCAAAACATAATGCCTAAGTAGAAATACCTCTCAAACAACTGAAAAACCACTTTACTACCTTCCAATGCTCTTTACCTAGATTTTTTATATACCTACCCAACTCCCACTACATGTGAAATATCTATCCTTATACACACAATCAAATACATGAAGCTTCCAACTACCAATGAGTACAAAACAATAGACATGTATTTTATCTGCTCCCGTGTCTTTGGACACATCTCCTTATTCATTTTGAAATGGTTTGCCAAAGGTGTACTAACTGTTTTTTCATCTTA
>CBVK0100410225.1:0-12545 GCA_900067695.1 Picea abies | reverse complement strand
CTAAATCTTGAAACCCTAACTAACTAACCCTAACCCTAACTAAGGCTGACATCATAGTTGGTTATTTTTGATGCAACAAGCTTTTGACTTTTGCAAGCAATTGAGTAATGATCTAAAGCATTTATTGATTGAAGTGTTGATTGAATACATTGTTGGCTTTGTCATCTTGATAGTTATTGATGAATTAATGCTGTTTCCATAGATAATTGACAAAATGTTGATCTCATTGATATCTATTGCTTCACATTGCTTAAATTATATCATATGGTCATATGAAATGCTAACCCTTTGTATATAGCCTGCATATATATTTTCTATTGTTGCTTTGTTACGGCCAGGTGTTCTCATTTTGGACTATACTTCATTATCGGCTGATTAGCCGAACCTTCTGATTTTGGTGGTAACTTGTGAGGGGGAAACTTTAACTCTGACCTTATATCTTAGCCTCTTCAAACCCCCAGGTTACCGAGGACGTCTCCCCTGGGCTAACCTCCCTAAATAGAAAGAACCTCCCCATTGTGGTGACATTGGGTGGGGAAGGTTCCTGTTTCACCAGTTTGACCCTTATCCTTTAGCTACTTCGACCTAAACTACAAACTGTGCGATAACATTTTGGCGCCGTTGCCGGGGAACACCGAGTCAATCTTCCTCAACGAAAAATCTTTTGGTAAGCCTTGCCTCAATGACCTTTCTCTTACAAGCTTACTTGGCGACTCCACTAGACTTTATTCCCCTTTTTCTTTTGTAGTTTCAGGAAAACTATCTGGCGACTCCACTAGTATTTCTTAGGGTGCCACATTACTTTCTGCGATATTTTCAAGTTATGGGATCATGGCACACTGGGAACAAATGTATCCGAGTATTGATTTCAGAAGTTTTCAAGGATACCCAAATTACTTTGATACAAAATGGCTAGATAACTCTCCATCGTTTTTGGGCCTCCCAACTCCTCACATAGTAAATTTTTTTGAGTATTTGAGCGAGATAAAGTTCGGAGGAGAGGATGCTCTTATAAAATTGTTTTTTCTCACCCTGCCATCCTACTTACAAAATCGTTTTAAGAGTTGTTGCAAGGACATGGGTATATCATCTTTCATACACCTCATCAGTAGGTTTATAGACCTTACTAAGCCAGATTGCCAAACGTATGAAGATGTCCTTCAAAACCTCATGGTAACCTTAGACCACAAAGGATTCACCACTGAGATTGTGGAAGATCTCAGGAGAACATATCATGATCAATACCAAGAATCCTCTGATATAAGAGACGAGGTTTATGAAGACCATTGTCAACCCCTTGAAGAGGCGCAAGACCTCTCCCATAATCCAATAGAATGCAACAAGGATATAACCAGAAACGTGAATTATGAGGATGAAGCACTAGTAATCGCTCCTCAGTCTGATGAAGTTCTCCAAGATCCTGTCCCTCCTGCACAAGATGAAGAGAGTGAGGTAAGTCATTTTCATTCTTTTGATGATACCTTGTTCTATGACTTAGAAAATGAAGAAGGAATGGAACCCTTGGACAAGCTAGATCCCCTATGTCTCGAGACTGAAGATGTAGAGGCAGATCTTCCACCTGATGAAGCTATCCAAATACTTGAAGCTCTTGCACAGGAAAGAGTAAGCGAGGTAAATTACTCCCCCTTCCAAGTTTTTAGTGGTTCTTTGCCTTATGACACAGAGAGTATAGAAGTATTGGATGTTTTGACTCCTCCATGTTATTATACTGATACTGACATAGCTGATTTCGACGAGTTCATACATGTTGGGAGACGTAGATGGGATGCATTTAGTTATGATACAGATCCCATCTATGACATAAAAAGTCATCTTTGGATGTTGCCCTTGCAAGTACCACAACAGATTACTTTGGACCAGTGGCAACAAGGAGATGAGGCTTTTGCCCATACCTTCCAAAAGACCAAGGATGACCCAATACCCTATTTTCCTGATGATTTTCGGTCATACCTTGAGGACTTTGATGACTTTCTTCTGAGCATTTGGATTTATTTTGTGAAGATGATTTTCAATCACCTATCTGCTCAGATTTTGATACAAGTGAGAACATTGTTTGCCTAAGGAAAGTCTCTCATGGCTTTTCACTCCAACCACCTGTTGTTACTTTACCGTGCTTGTCCATCAAAGGTGTGCTTGAGAAGTATATTTTTAATGTTGAGTTTACTCTTAGGCAAACCTTGAACTCCAAGGGTTGGTTGGGTACTGCATGTTTCAGTCAGTTTTTCAACTTTCCCTTTATAGTTTGCCAGTCGTCTGCTAGATCTTTGACGATCCCTTCCTTGACTTCAGAGCATGAGGATGTCCTAGGTAACCAGTTTGCAGGTCCTTTGAGTCGGTTTTCTGAACCTTGCATTTTTCATAACCCTTTCTTGAAGTGGATTGAGTACTTTTCTCAGAAATGGACTTGGCATGATTTTATCCCTCCCACCCGCCTCCATGAGTTAGACTTTGAGATTCCTGATGATATGATATATATTCTAACTCATGACATTTTTGTACTTGATTTATCACTGTTTTGGTTTATGATGAAGCACAAAGGCAGGTATCGAGGAACGTTGTTGGGTTGGCTTCACTGGTTGTTTGACTACACCAACATGCAGCCAACAGGTAAGTATAGGTAAGTATTTCACTTTCTATTCACATTTATGACTACTCTATATACATATATCTATATTTGTGGGGTGGCAATACCACCCCACCTTTGCTGCTGATGCCCTTTTCGAGTGTGAGCAGGTCTGCAGGTTTATGCCAGAAATGCTGAGGTTCTCATGTGCTCTACAGTGAGCACATGTCCTCGAGTTGGAGCCAGATGTTATCCACGATTTTTAGGGATAACTAGGAGTGGAGTACCGAGAGCAGGATTGACCTGAGCATGGCCCTGGAGGGCCCATCCTTCTTCTTCTTCATCAGACCTGTCCTGTCAGCAGCAACAGCATCCATCACCATCGGCTTGGACTTGCATCGGAGAAGACTCTTGCTCCATGAGGTAATTGGTCCAGGTATCATGGTATGTGTCATGTTTGATCATTATAACTTTCAGATATATGCATCAGGTTCCTTACATTTCTGACAACTGCTTGGATCTTACACTAACCCACTTGACCATGGTTGGGGGGATAAACGGGGTACCCTAGCAAGCTTGTATCCATAGGTTTTGGTTAGCCACCAAGGGGGATTTTGAAGAGCCATCGTCCGCTCCCACCATATTATCATTTTACATCTTATCTCCCATTCCCCTAGTCCGGGCATTAGAATGACCTATTTGAGGGGTTACACTTTATCCTGTGGGAAGAAGGGGCTAAAGGCCCAGGAGGTAAAAGTAGTTGGTAAAAGATAAAAGCCATAGAAGATAGAACCTGGAGATGCCTCACCCAGGGATCCCCGAGAAGGCAATACAAAGCCTCTCGATAAAAAACAGGAGGGACCCGAAGAAAAATAATAAAACAAGACCTAGCCAAGAGGATGGGGGGTCTCATCACGAGTCGGCCCATTATGTTCATAGGTATCTAGCAGTATGACATTGCCATTATCTGGTTACCACGCCAGGGCAGTGACCCTTGGTTGCATGGCCAAGGGAAAGGGGGTCTCATCACGAGCCAACCTTATCATTTCTGCAAAAATACTCGTGGGTAACACTGTCAGCTCTGGTCACCACGCCCCTCTGGTTAGACCTTGAAGGAAAAAGAAAGAAAAAGCAATAAATAAAAGAAAGAATAAAGGCAATAAAGAAAGAATTGCATGCATGACAGGTACAACTCGCCTCCTACAAAGGCACCCATGGATAATACCCACCCCTGGTTTTCACTGTGTCTGGACATCCTTAGACCACACCACCTCGTATTACATGGCTTGAATGATATCCTTTGGGAACTTTTCTCTTCTTATGGATGCTGGCCCAACAGGGCACTTTGTCTTTTCTTCGGCTTTCTATAGTAGGTCAGTGTAATGTCTTTGAGTTATTAGATGATATGCTAGGGGTCTTATGGATGCATTTGATAAAATTAATGATGAAATATGATTGACATTGCTATGATCCCGAGGACCAATGAGCCCATGGAGGGTGAAGTTTTTGATGTGCAGGACCATGCCCGACGGACAGGTACCGGGTGGACCGGTACACATGGGGAGATGATCAGTTCGGACCTCCATGGGGCTGAAGAGCCCATCAGATGGTTGCCGGGACCTCATCAGGGGTAGAGATAGGACAATGATTGATCGAGCCTTCGCACGAGAGGAGGACGTTTTCATCCAGGACGCCTTGGATGAGCCCAACCTAGGGGGATTGACCCACTGTAGGTGGAACATGTGCTTTCTGATGCCCCAGGACGTCATCTAGGAGCCATGACGTCACCTCCAGTGAGTGGTAGCTTGATAGAGCAGTTTTGGCACGTGTGGCAGAGTTTGGAGGCCCAGAGAGGGCCAATGTTTGCCTTCTAGTGCTGAGTTTTTCCCTAAAAAGGGCCAACGTCTCCCTCAGAGGGGCTAGACGTCTTGCTTATTGCTCATTTAGGCTTTTATTTAGCAGTTAAATGTAAAAACAGTATGATTTTTAGTAGTCAGCCTTGTCGGCTGTTTTAATGACCTAATTTTTAAATTAAAGGTCATTGGATGATATAAATTGAGGATGTTTTCCTTCATTTTGAACATAACACAACTCACTCTCTTGTGAGATCTGATTTTTGCATCGTACTAGGGTAGTTTTGTTGTCTAAAGTGAGGCGCAAATTTTGAAGGAGGATTTTTCTTGGCATTTCTCTCAAGGAAGGTTTACAACTAGGGTTTGCTTGTGCTTTTCTTCATGACATGTAAGTGAATTTTCATGCAAAACTTCTTAAATGAATGGTTGTAGGTATAATTTCTTACATTTACTTATTGTATTGTTGATTTAAAACCCTAGGTAACAAGCACACAAGTAGGTTATTGTTACATGTCCCCTTGAGAAATATTTTTTCAGCCATTGAAGAAAAGAGATAGAGCCTAGCCGTTGCTACACTTATCTTCTATCTTCTGAGCTAGCGTTGAAGTCTATAAGTTGAAAAGAGGAGACGTCCTAGACCTAGATTGCCTACACCTAGGGTTTCACCTTCTAGGGTTTGAAAGCCTTGTCATTGCCACACTTTCTCCCTTAAATTTATGCTTTAGGCTAGCCGTTTTGCCAAGACAATTTAGAGGAGGAGGAAAGAGCACGAGGCCTTGCTTAAGCAACACCGGAGTGAGCCTCTTTCCCCTAGGGTTTTGATTCTAGGGCCCTGCCTTTGCAGCACCATAGAACCCTACCTTCTAGTCTCTGAGTTACCATCCTTCTGAGACCTTGTGCCCTTATTTTTGACTCCATATACCCTAAGGCACTGATTTGATCTCCAACGTTGAAGTCCTAGTGTTCCAAACAACTCTTTAAATTCTAAATCTTGAAACCCTAACTAACTAACCCTAACCCTAACTAAGGCTGACTAACCCTAACTAAGGCTGACGTCATAGTTGGTTATTTTTGACGCAACAAGCTTTTGACTTTTGCAAGCAATTGAGTGATGATCTAAAGCATTTATTGATTGAAGTGTTGATTGAATACATTGTTGGCTTTGTCATCTTGATAGTTATTGATGAATTAATGCTCTTTCCATAGATAATTGACAAAACATTGATCTCATTGATATCTATTGCTTCACATTGCTTAAATTATATCATATGGTCATATGAAGTGCTAACCCTTTGTATATAGCCTGCATATATATTTTCTATTGTTGCTTTGTTACGGCCAGGTGTTCTCATTTGGGACTATACTTCATTATCGACTGATTAGCCAGACCTTCTGATTTTGGTGGTAACCTGTGAGGGGGAAACTTTAACTCTGACCTTATATCTCAGCCTCTTCAAAACCCCAGGTTACCGGGGACGTCTCCCCTGGGCTAACCTCCCTAAATAGAAAGAACCTCCCCATTGTGGTGACATTGGATGGGGAAGGTTCGTGTTTCGCTAGTTTGACCCTTATCCTTTAGCTACTTCACCTAAACTACAAACTGTGCAATAACAGACATGACTGCTTAGAAGAAGAAGGAAGACTTAAAAGTAGAAACGAGTCCTCACTTCTAAGAGATCATGCCCTTTCAGCGAAAACCAAGAAATGGAAGAAGTTCCCTTAAGCTAAAGGCAAAGGTAAGAAACCTCAAGGTAAGTTATCTCATCTCAATCCCCATTTATCCAAAATTAAATGTTTTAACTGCAATAAGCTAGGACATTATGCAAGATATTGCAGGAATCCTCTCTCTCAGCAGAAAAGAAGAGGAAGGTTCCAAGCCTCGATTGCCACTGAAGAGGCTAAACCTCAAGAGGAGCCTCAAAGAAGACAAACCAGCCTCAAAGAAGACAAACCAGGGCTGCCACCAAAGAGCAAGAACAACAAAATGAATTTTATATTATCTCAGCTCTTTCCGACACTATTACCAAGTCAGAGGAGATTTGGTTAATAGACAGTGGTGCTTCCAGACAAATGACAGGCTTCAAACAAAACCTTGCAAAATATCAAGACAAGAAATTCAAGGCAAAGGTGGAATTAGGTGATGATGGCACCTATGACATAAAAGGTTTTGGATCTACCTCTTTCCGATTTCAATCAGGTAATATCTTTCACATTAATGAAATTCTTTATGTCCCTGGTCTAAAGAAAAATCTAATCTCTGTTCCAGTTTTGGAAAGTAAAGGTTACTCAATAACTTTCTCCAAAGGGAATGCCCTCATGTGGTCCTCAAATGAAGATATAAGCATTGCTATAACTATTGGAACTCGTGAGAGTGGACTTTATAAAATTTCAGGTTAGGTTGTTCAAGCTCTAGTTCACAAGACAGTAAATCCCTGTGAGCTTTGGCACAAAAGACTTGGACATCTCAACTACAACGCTCTTCTAGGTTTGCAAAAGATGGTGACATGTATGCCAGTATTTTCCTTTGAGCATCATAGTGTTTGTAAAGGTTGTTCACTTGGTAAGAATACAAAGAAATCCTATCCTCTCAGTAATAGAAAATCAAATGCATTTTAGATCTAATTCATTCTGATCTTTGTGGGCCCATGACTGCCCCATCTATGAATGGTTGTATTTATTATATTAGTTTTATTGATAATTGTTCTCGTAAAACTTGGATTTATTTCTTAAAGACTAAAGATGAATCTTTTAACAGATTTCAAGATTTCAAGAATCTTGTTGAAAATCAAACAGACAAACACATCCGAGTTTTCAGGACAGATAATGGTAAAGAATTTGACTCCTTCAAATACGATGAACTCTGTTGGGCTTCTGGAATTAAGAGGGAGCTAACTGTGCCGTACAATGCCCAGTAGAATGGGGTTACTGAAAGAAAGAATAGAGCTATCTGTGAAGCAGCCAGGGCCATGATGTATGACCAAAACTTACCATTATGTCTTTGGGTCGAGGCTGCCAGTACTGTAGTTTACATTCAGAATAGATGTCCACACAAAGCCCTTGAAGTGAAAACTCCTGAAGAAGTTTTCACTGGAATTAAGCCCTCAGTTGATCTTTTGAGAATCTTTGGCAGCCCAGTCTATATTCACATTCGAAAGAGGACTAAACTAGAGCCCTCAAGAAAGAAAGGAACTTTTGCAGGATACAGTGAAGCCTCAAAAGATTACAGGATTTATATCCCAGGTCAAAAGTTCATTGAAGTAAGAAGAGACGTGACTTTTCATGAAGAAGCAGCTTTTCGTCGGGCCAGAGAACTTCCATGTGATTTAGAGGAGCAGGAAGCTCCACCACTTGATTCTTCATATTCTCTTCTTCCAGATGAGCAGAGGGAGGAAACCTCAAAACTTCCAGAGGATCCCTCAAGGGATACTATTGAGTTTCCAATGGAGCTACCTCCCATTAAAAGGAAACTAGCCTGGTGGCGGGAAATATTGAAAGAAGCAGAAAAACATTCAGCTCCTAAGGGCACCTTTAGAGAAAGCAAGAAACCAGATAAATACTCCGGTCTCATAGCTAATTTAAATACTGTGATTGATTCAGAACCTTCCACATTTGTAGAAGCTTCCAAACATCAAGTGTGGAAAGATGCTATGAATGAAGAATATGATTCTATTCTAAAGAATGATGTATGGACCGTAGTTCCTAGACCTCAACGCAAATCTGTAGTAACTTCAAAATGGCTTTATAAGATAAAACATGCAATAGATGGCAGCATTGAAAAATATAAGGCGAGATTCGTGGCTCGTGGTTTCTCTCAGAAAGAAGGAATTGACTACGACGAGATTTTTGCTCCAGTTGCCAGATATACTTTAATCAGAATTATCATCTCTCTTGCAACAATTTTTGATTGGAAACTTTACCAGATGGACGTTAAGACTGCTTTTCTTAACGGTGAAGTTGATCAAGAAGTATACATCGAGTAACCTGAAGGTTTCGTGATACATGATAAAAGATCTCATTTGTGCAAACTCAAGAAAGCCCTGTACGGGTTAAAACAAGCTCCGAGAGCTTGGTATAGTAGAATAGACAGTTTTCTACAAAGTCTTGGATTCATCAAGAGTATAGCAGATACAAATCTTTATATAAAGATTGTGAAAAATCATCTAGTTATCCTAGTCTTATACGTGGATGATCTGTTCCTCACTGGAGAGGAAAACTTGATAGCTCAGACTAAGAGGGACCTTTCTGCAGAGTTTGAAATGAAAGACTTGGGGCTCATGCATTATTTTTTAGGCTTGGAGGTATGGCAGAAACAAGGTGAGATATTTCTCTCACAAAGTAAATATGCTGTTGATGTGCTCCGCAGATTTGGCATGATGGACTGCAAGTCCATGACTACTCCAATGATCTCTAACCTTAAGAAACTACAAGATCAGGTTACAGGTTCAGATCCTGAAGATCCCACCTTATATCGACAGATCATTGGAAGTTTGATGTATCTCGTACATATGAGACCAGACATTTGTCACGTGGTAAATGCTCTCAACCAGTTCATGTGTGAACCAAAGCATATACATATGGTTGTTGTGAAGCATATTCTGAGATATGTTCGGGGAACTATAGCTTATGGTCTCAAATACACTTCCAGTGGAGGTGTAATGCTCCATGGTTTTACAGATTCGGATTGGATGGGCAGTATAGTCGATTGGAAGAGCAATTCCGGATATTGCTTCAGTTTGGGTTCGACAATGATTTCCTGGTCCAGTAGGAAACAGGTCTCCATAGCCTAAAGCACTGTAGAAGCAGAATACATTGCTGCAAATGCTGCCAGTAGAGAAGCAGTGTGGCTTAGGAAGCTACTTTTAGACTTGTTCAGTTCAGAGCTTGAACCCACAATCATTCACTGTGACAATCAGAGCTATATAAAGCTCACCGAGAATCCAGTGTTTCACGATAGGTCGAAACAGATTGAGATGAGATATCACTATGTCCGAGACATGGTACAAAAGAACATTCTCAACATTCAGTATGCTCCGACGACAGAACAAACAACAGATATTTTTACCAAGCCACTGTCCCTGACAAAGTTTGTATACTTTCGTAACAAGCTTGGTGTAGCTGAGAATGTCTCTCTTGCTGAGAGGGAGTGTTGAATTTAAAGAAGCTGGAAGAGCCATTCTCCGGGAGGATGGCAAAGACCCCAGCCAAGATCTAGGGCCCCCAGTGCAGGGCCCCCAGTGCACTCTTGGGGTTCTTGGTCTGGGACTAAAATAGTCAATGCCATGGCAAAAGACCCTTGTTAGGGCCCCCAGTAGATGATTGGGGTTCTTGGTCTGGGACCAAGCAGTTAAAGTCCCTAGATAGGTCTAGGGCCTCTCGACATGTTCCAGGGTACACATGCCTGGGGCATGGGTTGATCCTTGGTCTTGTACCTTGGTGGATAAGACCCCAGAAATATTCTGGGGCAACCTCGTCCTTGATCAGGTGTTTGTTGGTGCATGACCCTCTTTGAAGGCGGGCATGACCACATGAGGGATGTATCCCATATGCAGTGATGATAAAGTTAAAAAGGTCACCTTGAGAATTATATGGACATGTGTAAACCTCTCCTAAACCCTCCACCCTTGGCGTTTTGGGTTTGAGTTTGTTTGGGGTTTATGTTTTGTATTTTTAGTGGTTAATACAAGAAATAATTAATTAATAGAAATTGAAAATATATTTAATTAATATTTATATTAGTTAAATATATTATTTTTATTATTATTTCTTTTATTTAGCCCTCACCCAAAAGTATAAATAAAGACCCCTCCCTCTTCATTCACACACATTATTTCTCTCTCCTAAATGTGGCGGATTGCTCTCCTTGCAACAATTTCGGCCTTCTTGCATCAGATTAGCGGCTCCTTTAGTGGCAGTCTTTCAGACCTTGCTTTTGTGGCTGAGTTTGTTCCAGGTCCTTGCTGATTGGTTTTTGCTGCTATGAGTATGATGAGTGTCTTCTGCTGAGAATTTTGGTGTTGCTGCTCTCTACTAGCCAACCATCTTTTCTTTAGCCATCAAACCCTCTTCTTTAGTTTTCCGTCCCCTATCTGAGTTTCCAGTGAGGGCCGCGACACCCTAAGTAAGGTGGCTGGGCTGTCCTTAAGACAACCGTCCCTTCTCCTCGTTGTCCTCCTTATGCATGAGGGTTTGTGGGATGTTCTTTTGATAAATTTGTGTGAAGTTCTGGTGGAGGTTTAACAGTCCTATATTTCTCTTGGATGAGATCTAACCCTTGAGGTAGATCTATGATCTTAGACATTTTCTGAGCATACTACCAGTGGCTCTTCACCCCTTGTGTGAGGCATGAACTCCTTCTGTGATCAGAGGTAAGACATCAAGGTAAGTTACTTATCCAGATTCAATTATTTATATCTGCTTGTTCTTTAAATTCTGAAGTCTATCACTGTTCTTTAATTCTGAAATCTATCACTGTTAAGATCTACATGTTCCTTAATTCTGAAGCTTGGTTCTGTATGATTTTTGAATTTGAAGTTTTCCTGTGGTTAGATCTATATCAGATCTAGTGATTAGATCTGCTCTTTGAGATCTATATCAGATCTATTAATTTGATCTGTTCTTTAGTTAGATCTGTTTCAGATCCATGTTTGATTATGTTCTTTAACTTAAGTCTATATCAGAAGTAGTATTGCTTTGACTAGTCTAGATCTAATCCTATGATTTTTACTTACTAACAAATAGTTTTTGATTGAATTTAATTGTTGTCAGTTCAGATCTGAGTATTGTGCATACTCAGAAATTGGTTAAAGTTCAAATCTAATTGTTGTTCTTTCTCTAGTTTGTTTTTCCTAAGTTTAACAGTTCAGTATTATATTGGTTTACTGTTCTAAGGATGTGATTTAGTTGTTCTTCTAACTGAAATTTTAAAAAGACAATTTCTGTTCTGCATTACTTCCCAAATTCTAACAAGAAGAAATTGAGCATGCATTATAGAGCATGTATGTGTAGAACCAGCTCAGAGTTGTGTGGAGTTATGACCTAGACGAGGAAAGCATGTAAATGTAGAAGCAGCTCAAAGTTGTGTGGAGTTTTGGTTTGGAGGACGAAAACATGCTAGATGTATAGACAAGCATATGGGGAAGGCAAGCGTAGAGGATGGAAGGTCGAAGAAATTGTTATTGCTATTAGCAAATAAATTTTGAAGTGCAGTAAAGAAAACAAAACAATGTTATGAATTGTTTTTGAAGGAAGTAGAGGAGTGTACAAATTTAGCAACACCTACTCTTGACCACCTATTTCAACAGGGTGCAACGTCATGTACCATGAAGATATGTACCTTGTGGTACGACAAGGTTGAAGACTTATGGCTCAGCAGTGCAATTATGCCCTCAACACTTCTTTATGTGTCTATGGAATGTTTGCTCCCCTGCGTGGGATAATTTTGTAATATGTTAGCATGGGTCAAGTTTTAATAATTTAATTGCCTAGGACTATCATTAGGGAAGTCCTTTCATCGAGTGTTTTTTTTTCCTGAGGTAATTAAATAATTCTAAGCTTTGGTTTGGGGTAGTTTAACTCGTTCACTTTGTAAACCTTTGTAATAAACCACTTTCAAACTTAGTTGACCCTGTTGACCGCTGGGTTAGCACAGAGGTCAACTCATTTCATGAAGATTATCTATGTCGAAGACAACAGGGTTCTACTGGGTGTTTATAAACACCAGTACTTATATTTTTGTAAACGGGATATCCGCACCCCTGCGAGGGTAAATAATGTAATAATGTCTGTATGGATCATAGTTAGGTCAGGTACCTTGGATGTTGACATCAGGGGAGTTCCTTTCATCGGGGGTTTTTTAATCTCAGGGGGTTAATGTGGCCTAACTAGTCAGGTTAACTTTCCGGAGTTTTTCCCTCCCAGGCTGCCTCCAAAGTGGTGGAAGGCGCTCTGATGATCTCATTCACTGAGTAACCTTGTAGGATTATTGTAAATGACCATGACAGGCAGTGTCTGAAGTTTCGCGGAATTCCGTCGAGTCTAAGTAGTTTTTTTTAATTAATTAAATTTTAAAAAATTTAATTAATTAATTATTTTTTGAGCTTAATAATGTA
>CBVK0100410224.1:0-12545 GCA_900067695.1 Picea abies | reverse complement strand
TAGTGGGCGCTGTCTATGGTGGCCCCTTTCATGAAATTTGAAAACGAGCCCTTGCCAATAGTGTGTTGGGTATTTGAAAGACATTTTACATTTTCTTGAGTTTTTTTACAAGGTTAAAAATTCTATAAAATGAAGATTTTTTGGGGGAATATTTATTCGAAATGTGGCAAGAAATTATTGGACTCGTAGATTTAAGTGATTATTTCTGTAGAATCTTAGGACCCTGGGATTTTTTCAGTAAGCTGAATTTATTTCTGCATTCAAAAATAAATTTTGAACAACAAAAAATAGTGATTTGTGTGCTATTTCATAGAACAGCTAGCCAACGCCCTTTTATAGTCAATGTGTTATCCAAGGGAGTGGGTAGGAAAATTCCTGAAAGTAAATAGAAAGAGATTTTAAAAGGGAACTAAAGCAGTTTACATTTTTCTTCAGAAATTAAGGTTTAAGGATGTATGTGTTTTCTCTTAAAAGGTTACAAGATCAATTTCAAAGGGGTCCCTCTCTGAGTGGAGGGGTCCCTTGACCTTAAAATTAAATTATTATTATTATTATTATTATAAACAACAATAATAGATAGTGAAAGTATAAAGAGGATCTGGTTTTTTTTTTTTATGAAATCAAACTGTTAAGTTTGAAGAAATATATTTCTTATACTTTAACTGAACAATAAGAACTTTCATTTTTATTTTTCTTTACTGATAAGGAAAAAGGCCATAAAGTATGAGTTCGGCCCTTATCAAGAGCTTCAGCACTCAGTGAATTAGGAAAGACATATGAACAACAATACTTCCAGCTTTATTCCCTTGGAAAAAACAGTCATACTGGGAGGTTCGACCCGGGTAAATGCCATTTAAATAAGTAAAAGCTTATCTTAACAACAGAAAAATCTTCTGGCCAGCCGTTAGAATAGAAAGAGCAGGTAGACCAGGGAAGAAAATCCCTCTAAAGCATTAACTGAAAGACATTTGGCAGACCAAAAAGTTTACCATCGCTTTCTGTGATAGCTTTTGCCATTTCTGATGCTTTCTTTCCTATTTTCTCAGAAGTGAAGGCGCCTTAGCCTTGGGGAGATGAGACTTCCTTATATTCGGATTTGAGAGACACTGGTGGGGTTAAACAGTCGATTCTTGAGACATTAGTAGGCTTTTGTTTGCTGACCGTCACATTCTCAGACAGCAGCATCAACATTTAATTAATAGGGACACCCCAGCCAGTAGAATGGAGAGGCATCCAACCGTGACAGGATTGTTTGTTTATAATTGTCATGCAGATTTGTCTGTGCAGTTTTATGTGATAACAAATCCTAGAGGCTCAGGCAAGCACTTAGTTCTGATGGACTTTAGTTAATTATCTTAATCCATGCCATCTAAGCTACTATCTTGTATAAAAAGAATTCAAGACGATTCCAATATTAGTAAGGATTTCCAAATAATTTGGAGCCATATGTAAAAAAAATTGTCCAAAGAAAATAGTTCTTAATGGAGTGATGTATGATGTATAGGGTCAAGGTGCCCATAACTGCATCATTCTGCTTGAAGAGAGGTTCTCACAACCCAATCAAGAAGAGGGAAAGGAGAGCATATTAAACATAAAACATAATAGAATTGTTATTAATGTTTCACACATGATTAAAAGAAAAAAAAATGAAACAAAGATTAGAAACACAATAGAATAAAACTAATTTTAATATCCACAAATGATTAAAAACAATCCATGTAAGTCTCACAAAGATAATTTTACAAAGTATTATCTAATAGTGCCTTAAAAAAACTCCAAATAAACTAATAACTAAAGGCTAAGTGAACAAAAACAAATATATAATTGTCAAATGCACAATTATTTTCTGGTAGAGTATCATGGAAAGATGAATGTTGCAACTTTAAAGAAGTTAATAACAACTAAAAATTAGGAAAACAAAAAAGAATGGTCAAACGTCTTATAAAGCATTGAGGGCTCTCAAAAAATGCTATGAATCAAGTCTTAAAATGCTAGGAATCAAGTCTTAAAAAAGATAGCCAAACCATTGAATCAAGATTTAAAAAAGAATAGCCAAACCATTCAAAACATTGGAACTTAAAGAAAACAATAAAAAAGAAGATCACCTCAACTCCTTGGAAAAAAGAAGCAGCTCATAAAAAATTAAGATGAAAATATTATTGAAAATGCAAAAGCTTAGGAGTTTGGACAAATCAAGGGTAGAAGAAAACATGAACACCAAAGTTTTATGTTAAATATATAATTTCAGTTCATTAAAAAAATACAATATTTGCAGTTCATTAAAAAAATACAATATTTGAAAAAAAAAAAAAAATAAGAAAACGAAATTATGGTAATCTTGGAACACTTCAATTTTTTTAACACAAAAATATGATTCTAAAAATAATCTCTTACCTTTTTTAAAGTTCCACAAAACTATTCTAATCTTAATAGACATTCATCATATCATTAAATAATGCATAATTCAACTAATTATATGTATAGAAAATTAATTTGTAAAATTCATTAAATATAAAATATATAAAATCTAAATATATATTTGGATAAACATAATTAAAAATATAGCAAAGACGAGTGAACCATCAAATCCAAATAGGGCATCGGAACAAACAAAAATAAAGTATACATTATACATGGACATTGCACTGGATTCCCATTTTATTTTGAATTACCAGGTAATATGAGGATTGCATTCAATTTTGTTATATGAACCATCAATTCTGGATGAGGATTTTATAAACACAGTGGAACCTCCTCTAAAGAGATGTAATTAGATATACACAACCTCAGCTAAATCATGGAGAAGCATTAAGGATTTAAGTAAGGCTGTGTAAAATAGATCAAATATTTGCAAAGCGCCCATCCGTCTAGTAGCTTGGTAGTTGAACTCTAATGTCTTCATGTTAATATCTTACGGTTGAAACCTTGAGACATCCAAAATTCAAATTGACTGAGTTAGATGGTTATCACATGCAAAATTTATTTTAAAAACTTAGACATCAAAGATTCGATTCAATGCATCAGACACATTTACTTGAATGTTTCTTCTTCTTTAAAATTGGAAATAATAAAAATTCTTGAAACCAACGAAACAAATATAGTACTTTAACCATTGCTTGCTTGCTGTTGTCTAAGATCCTATTGAAATTCAACCATGTGATGTAAAATTCTGTTTTCTTTTTTAATTTTTATTTAAAAAAAAATCTCTATTACCAAAAAAAAGGCTTTCTTGTGTTACACTAATAAATATCATGCAGCTACATGTATGAACAATCTTTTCTGTTGTGCTGGGATTTATTGTGTATGTTACTTTACCTGGAGTTTTTGGTAGTTTGCCTACTTCTGAGATTGATCATTTGAACCTCCAACGCAACTGTTGAAGAAGACTGAAATACATAATTGTAAAGATGTATCAAGAGGGAATGTACATGGAAGAGTAGAAATGTCAATGTCAATAAAAATTCTTGTAACCAACAAAACCAATATAAATTCTTGTAACCAACAAAACTAACTAATATAAATTCCTGTAACCAACAAAACTAATATAGTACTTTTGTCTTTGGTTGCTGTTGTCTAGGGACCATATTGAAATTCAAACCAACAAAACTAATATAATACTTTTGTCATAGCTTGCTGTTATCTAGGGATCATATTTAAATTCAAAACAACGCTAATATAGTACTTTTGTCATAGATTGCTGTTGTATAGGGATCATATTTAAATTAAAAACAAAACTAAGATAGTACTTTTGTCATAGCTTGCTGTTGTCTAGGGATCATATTTAAATTCAAGCATGTAGTGTAAAGTTCTGTTTTCTTATTTTTTAGAAAATTTTCATTTAAAAAAAATATCTCTATTACCAACTAACAGACTTTATTGTGTCACACTAATAAATATCATGCAGCTACATATATGAATGATCCTTTCTGCTGTGCTGCTGTGCTATGCTTTATTGTGTATGTTACTTTACCTGGAGTGTTTGGCAGACTATCATGCACCTTCATATATGAATGATCTTTTCTGCTATGCTATATGCTGTACTGTGTATGCTACTTTACCTGGAGTTTTTGGCAATTTGATACTTGTGGAATTTAAAGTTTGAAGCTCCAAAGCATTTGCTGAAGACTGGTCTGAAATAGGTAATTGAAAAGGTGTGTCAAAAGGGAATGGAGATGGAGGAGTAGCAATGTCAACGTCTCCTTCTAACATGTGGATCACTTTGCTCATAGCGGGACGGCTTGATGCCTTGAACTGGAGGCACCACAATCCAACTAAACTGAGCTTTTTGGCTATACTTTGGTCTTCCTCTGACATGTTTCCTTTTCTCAAATTTACAAAGTCACCCTTATCCACCTGTTTAAAAGCCCACTCACTATAGAAGAACTTGCTTGACCTGCTCTCTCTATTGTCAAAGTCGATGTTCTTCCTGCCCCCTACCATCTCCATAAGCAATATACCATAGCTATAAACGTCGGATCTATCGGTCACAGGTCCATACATTCTTGACCACATCTCTGGGGCAGTGTAACCTATGGTTCCTCTATTAGCTACGGAGACCTGACTTTCCCCTCTATCCGATATTTTGGCTAGACCAAAATCTGCAACTTTCGGGCAAAAATCTGAATCAAGAAGAATATTGTGGGGCTTTATATCACAATGTAAGATGCGATTTTTGCAATCTTGGTGTAGGTATGCAATACCTCGAGCTGTACCAAGTGCAATTGAATACAACTGTTTCCAATCCAACTCCAACTCGTCGTCTTGATGGCCTCCATGTACATACTTGTCAAGGGAACCATTGACCATATATTCATACACTAAAGCTCTTTTGGATCCGTGGGAGCAATAACCCAAGAGGCGCACTAGGTTAACGTGATAGGTCCTACCCACTGTAGCCACTTCCGCCATGAATTGCTGCTCACTCTGTCTTGATTCGTCCAAAATCTTAACAGCTATCAGACGTCCATTGGGAAGCTTCCCTTTATAAACTGTTCCAAACCCTCCTTTGCCAATCTTGTGTGCCAAATTGTTTGTGTAAGCTCTGATTTGACTATAAGAATATCGGGTGGGCACTTGTGAGGAATAATGATTTAAGAAATTCTCAATGGAATGAGGTGTTGAGTCGACGGGGTCCATAAACTCCCGAAGGCTCTGCTCCTCCTCCCTCAAAGTCCTTTTATAACGAATTCGACGATGGCCCATTATGCAAGAAACCACTACTATGCTAGTCACAGCAATTAGTGTAGAAATTATAGCTGCAAATAAAGTTTGACGGGATAATTAGCGGGGTAAAAATCGGAGATTTGTTTGTTTCCCGTATAAGATGAAATAATAGAATCAAACACGACATTGAATAAAAATAAATCTATGTGGAGCCGAGATAAAGCATAGATCTGTCAATAAAATCTCTATAATGTGAAACATTCTCTCTATAATGTAACAAACATGATATAAATCTTTCTCATTCTTAGCAGCATCTTCCTACAAACAAATTTTAACAACGAAAATATCAAATGCATCAGATTTGAATTATATTAGCAATTTACCTGCCATATATTTTGTAGATATCTTCTTTGGTGGTGGGTTACCCACAATAGAGCTTCTTTCACGGTTGCCTTCATAATTTGCGACTATGATGTTCGAGTCAATTCCCCATCCTTCACAGAAACGAATTAGCAGAAGCAAGTGAGTAACATAGATAGGGATGGAAAAGAGTAGAATTGTCCAGAAATGAAGTTTTGGAGATCTCACCATCAGTGCAGTTCGTGAAATGATAAGTGCCATCATGGCAGGCGCAGTAAGCCCCATAATTCTTATGATTAGGAAGAAAGTCGTTATAGTAAAAATAAGATACACATCTTCCTCCCGTGGCTTGACACGAATGACAGTGCTGGGGTATCGACCATGAAATTTGGAACCCTCTCTGGAGGGCCACCTCAAAATTATTACCTGCGCTAATGTTGTAGCTTTTATTAGCCGGAACGATCATAGCGTACGCAATACAGTATTCGATTGCCCGGTCTATTCCAGTGTAAAAGTAGCAATAGAGCCCATTAGATTTTATGCAATCGACCCGCTGCAGAGACAAGGATTGAATAATAACTATGTCTAATGGGTGTTGTTCACAGTTAAAAATTGTTCCCATTTCATATCCATCAGAAAGATTGAAGAATCCACCCATCATCAACCAATCATACGTATTATCGTCTAAATCAGCTGTATAATCAGATGGGGTGATTTGTAGGGTTCCGGGGTGATTTGTCGCGTTCCGATAAGGGAAGATATCTCCAATGACGTTCCAAAATCGGTAGCCCGTCAAGAATAAGCGAATGGTCTGATTGGTTTCGCACTCAGCATATAAAAGGCCACAATCCCCGAAAGGGTATTGGATAGTGGAATTGCCACAAACTTGAGGACTGCAGGATTCATACGAAGGAGGCTGGGCATTAACGAAGATGATGAGGGCGAGGAAGAGACCAGAAATAATAAAAGGAACGAGGAGGGCGGGGGAGTTCATTTTGAATTTGTTTGAGGAATTGCAGAAACACAGAGGGCTGTGCAGGGCAGAGATGAGAGGAGGGAGAATGTAGATAGATTGGCCTGACTTGGACGGCGACTTTCACCACTTAACCAGGTGAGCTCATACCGTCAAAGCACCATTATATCTTCTGTATACGCGTTTTGAAATAATTGCTTACACTTCCTATTAAAAGGAAGTCGTCTGTACACACGTTTTGAAATAGTTGTTTACACTTATAAAAAGGAAGTCTCCGTAGTTGCATATACATTTGTGTATACGCATATCATTAATGGAGGTAACTTTATGGACGCCGTTATCACATATCATTATGACATATGGTTTTTCCAATATTAATGGACCCATTAAGACTATAGTCATTTTGGTCTTGGAAAGTCTGTGATTTGATAACATGTTGGGTTTTTTTCCATGAAAAAATTAACTCGATTTTATATAGAGTATAAAATCATTTACAAGATGAGTACAAAGCCAATCAGTGATGAGTTGGACTGTAGTCCTCGCACCAGATCACTAAGGCAATGAACGGACAAATACAAGAGTGATACATCAACGCTCAAAACAGTAGGGCAAGACTAATCTTTAACAGCTAATCAGATCAAGATATGACACAAACTCCATAAGACAGGAGTCAGCGAAGCCAATCAACGATCAGAAGATAGTCAAAAATGTTGTCGAGCTCTCGATCCCTCTATCACTGTGGAAGAGCGCGAGTTTCCCAGCTACTTCAAGAAGCACTCTTTTTGAGAGGGCATCAGCCTCACGGTTAAATGCTCTAGGAAAGTGTTGGAATCTGATGTTTGTGAAGCCCTTGGAGAGTTCACGCGTTTTCTGTTTCCAACATGCAACGTGGACAGCATTGAGCTTTGACTTGTGAGTAATCCAATCTATGATGACTCTCGAGTCACCACGGACAAGGAGATGCGAGATGGACCAAGAAGAAACAAGAAAGAGGGAGACCCAAAGTCCCATGAGCTCCGCTTTGGTATTGGTCCCCTGACCACAGTTGAGATACCACTTTGTAATTCTCGCCGGATGTGTTTTGAAAAAACCCCCGGCTCCACAACAGAGACCATTTGAGCGGGCCGCACCATCAAAACAATCTAGAGTAAATTCATCTGGCAAATCCAGGATAATCAATTTGGGAAGTGAGGGCTTCAAGGTAGAAGGGTGCCAGTTGTGGGAAGCAAGGAATCTTTTGAATACAGCCAGCGTGGAAGGAATCCGATCCTCGAACAACGCACAATTGCGTTCAATCCAAAGGTTCCAGCTTAATATCACTGCCAAACAATTTGGCGAGGATTTATTTTGGTGCCAATAATTGAAACAGCTAGAGATTGTATCACCGCTCCAAGTGAGAGGGAGATTGAAGTAGTTTAACATGTTTTTCCAAACTTCCTGAGAGAAATGACAGTGTATTAGAAGATGGTTAATATCTTCCTGGGCTTGGCGGCAGAGAGGGCAAAGGCCGGGCCCTTCCCAACCCCTCCGGCGAAGTTGATCCCACGTTAATAATTTACCTTTGCCTGCAAGCCAAATAAAGAGTTTAAACTTGATCGGAATCTTCCAAATCCACAGCTGTGTGAACCAGGAGGAGTTAGACTCATGGCCTTGCTGAGATAGCAGAGCAAAGTAAATATTTTTGACTGAAATGATGCCTGTAGCATCGCCTCCCACCCACCTCAGAGCATCCGGATTATCGTTGAGGGAAATGCCTGTAGTCTTTAGTGCTGAAGTGTAATGGTCCCATTCCACAGCCTCTCGGCCACTTAGTGCCAAATCAGTTGCGCCCAGCCACGAATCCGGGAGGTAGTGAGAATCGCTCGGCCTCCCAACTTGCGCCAAGTTGCTCCGATTTGTGGAGTCGAGCTTTGTAATCAGCGATGAGGAGAGTAACGAACAGTCTTCTACACCGATGATTTTATCTCTGCCCACCAATATCTCTGATCCAGAACCCGGCAACCAACGTAACCAATGGAGGATGACCGGTGAGGCAGCAACTAGGCCCCTCCAGAATGTGGAGGCCCTCTTTGGAATTAAGGAAGGCTTACGGAGCCATTCACAAAAATGCAAGGAGCCAAAATATTTATCAGCTACTAAGCGGTGCCAAATGCTGTTTATGTTTGCTGCTCTCCAGAATAACATGTTGGGTTGGATGACGATATTGTGCGTCGAGTACATTATTTGCAACCTTGAATACCCTTGAATGTTGCATTTAATATAGTGTCATAAGGCTATCCACATTTATTGTATATATTATTTTGTTCTATGGTTGTTCCATGGATGCAAGGTTAACAAATCGATATTAATGGTCGACATTTCCTTAGTTTATGTGCGACATTAAATGTAACATATCTAACCATCTAGGTTGGTTAAAAACTTTCATGTTCTGATATCAATTTGTAACATACTCAACTATTTAAATTGGGTCATGCCATTTAAAAACAATAATTTCATCTGTATATATATAAAAAACTTTAAACAAGACAAATATATTATGTAAATACACATACTCATGTGGAAATAACAGTAAACATATATATGCATCATACATGGGCAATACACACACACACGCTTGTACGCAACATGTAAATTAACACACAATTGATACTTATCTTTGATAGAAGACCATCAATTGCATGCAAACCTTCCAGGATCCTCCCAGCCTTAGACCATGCTGCTCAGAACTCTCAGCAGTGGCTCACCCCTGAGCTGGGACTAAACTCCACCTGAGTAAGGGGATTCCTAACCAGACTGATGCTACACATACAACATGAAGGATTTCGTCCCAAGTGCCAACTCAAACTAACAACCCACACTCTCTCATTCCCCACATGTCTATCCCACCCCAAGAAGTGTGCCCCTTCTCTACTCAACAGTCCTTTGGGTTGCCCCACTTCCCTTCCAGGGCTTCAACAAAATGCCAGACAGGAAGTATCAAAGCATTGTAGTTGCAGTTGGGCTCCCTCAAGAAATCACTTCCCCAACAATTCTCTCACCTGGAGAAAGTTTCTCACAGGCCTGACAATCCACCTCTTCAATCCACGGGCCTGACAACCCACCTCTTCAATCCACGCTTAAGTCAACCAGGTACAGGTATTGGCAACAACAAAGCTAGGGTATGGAACATGTAATGGCATCAACAACGTTCAGGCAAGGAACGAGGTTGGCAACAACATAATTCAGGTAAGGAATAGTACTGACATGAATATGGAATAATATGACTCAGGTAAGGTAAATGTGCACTGTGCATAATAGGAAGGGTACAATTACTGCTGATAAATGGAAAAGTACGAGGGTATGGCTAAAGGAGTGTGTGCAAACTCTAGAGGTAAGACTAATGGAGAGCCTGGAATGAATGGCTGAGTAAGTCTGAAATGGACTAATTTCCCCACATGTATTTGCATGCATCCTTGATGACACATGGCCCTCCAGGAGCTCGTTTCTCTCCACTTGTATTTCATTTCTCTTTCCCATAAAAACTTAGGATATCACAAGTTATATCCATAGCTTAGTCTTTTAGGAAAACTATTATAATATTCCCTTGGAGATAAGCCCTCTAGCTTATCTCCTTTCCTAGGCTCTTATCCCCCCCCTTTCCCTTCCTAGTGGAGTTTAGTCCCACATACTTTTTTATTGTGGTTGGTCTACACACAACGATGTATTTTTATTAATGATATGAGTGTTCACATATACAAAAATAAACTCACTTGCCTTTAGCATCTAGGCACTCCGACCTAATAATCACATAAGCCTTCTAGCCTATAATAACCCGACTCACCAGCCTATAAAACATATTCACATTTATAATTGGGGCTCGATCTTGGGGTGTTACATCACCCTCCCCTTATTTATGCACTGTCCTCGGTGCAATATATATACACATTTACCACCAAAATTTCAAAAACCTTCAAAAAGATGTGGGTACTTTTCCCACATAACATCTTTGTGCTCCCAAGTTGCATCCTCAAGACCGTACCAAGTCCATTGGACCTTTAATAGCTATATGACTCAATTCCATATTTGCTTGAACTTCTAATACAATATGCACACCGGATGCACCTAAAACACGCCTTCTTGCTCCACCTGAATCACATTCCAATCAATAACATAATTAGCATCATGTATATACTTTTTGAGAAATGATACATGGAATACATTATGAATAATCATTGATGCGGGCAATGCAAACATGTATGCTACAGTCTCAATTATCTCTAGGATTTCAAACGACCCACAATAACGAGCTACCAACTTTGAACAATTTCACAACTTCAGGGAACTTCTGTTGGCCTTCACTTTCAAGAATACATGGTCACCCACTTTAAATTCCCTGTAAGTTCTGCCCTTATCAACATAGTTTTTATGCCTGTCTTGAGTAGCCTTTAAATTCTGTTTTATTTTTGACATCTTCTCTTCCATTTCCCTAAGTAAATCTGGTCCAACCACTGCTCTATCTGTTGGGTTGTCCTAGCTTACAGGTGTGTTTCACCTTCTACCATAAAGTGCCTCAAATGGGCTCATCTTTAGAGATGATTGGTACCCATTGTTATAAGAAAACTCTACCAAGTGTAGGTAGTTTTCTCATTTCGATGGTTTATCTATCATGTACATTCTCAACATATCCTCGATCATTTGATTCACCGTCTCTATTTGTCCAACAGATTTTGGATGATAAGTTATGTTAAAATTCGAATTTGTTCCAAATCCTTTAAATAATCTTTTCCATAAATTCGATGTAAATTTTGGATCCTTGTCAAATACAATTGTCTTTGGTATACCATGCAGTCGAGCAAGTTCTCTCATATAAATATCAACAATGTCGGTTTCCTTGTGAGTGAGCTTCATTGGAATAAAATGAGCATCTTTGGTAAGTTTATCCACCACTACCATGATAGAATCATGTGGTTTGTTTGTTCTTGGAAGTTTGCTGATAAAATCTATTGTTACCACTTCTCATTTCCACTCAGGAATGGGTAATGGTTGTAGCAAACTAGTTGGGTGTCTATGCTCAATCTTGACCTTTTGGCATTCCAAACATTTGACAATATACTCAACAACTTCCTTCTTCATGCCTGGCCAATAATATTGGCTTTTGACAACTGCAATAGTTTTTTGATACCCTGGGTACCTAGCATACGGTACATTATGCATTTCTTTCAATATCAAATTCTTCGATTCTTGAAAATTTGGTACATAAATTCTTCCTTTGAACATGGGAATTTTGTAAGGCTCTATGCATACAGAGCCTAAAAAAAATATATATAATACATAAATAATTTCTAACCTACTTCTTTAATCATTGTTTTGGCATAATAATTGACAGTAATTGACAATTTAGTATGACAGTAATTGATAGTTTAACAACATACTAATAATTAACAACAGTATAATGATTAACAATAATATAATGATAACAACAATAAGAAAATGCATTGATGCTCAACCTGAAGCTGATGATGTTGTTGATGATGCCCAAACTGCCCAAATTGAGTATTAACCTCTCAGCCAACTAGGAATAGCCTCTTCGACTCCCTAGCTCGAGGAATCCTTATGGTTTCATGGCCCCTGAGCCCAAAAGTCTCAGCAACAACGGTGTCCCTGTGAGAGTCCTCAAGAAAAACTGTAAGCAAAATTGTTGCAGCCAAAACTGTTGTTTCCTCCCTTCCTCCTTCTTCCTCCCCAAATTTTCTTGCCTTCCCATAAACCAAAATATCCCCCAAAAACAAAAAGATTCTCTCCCTGAGTTCTCCCCTGTCCTTTATCTTCCTCCCTCGAATCCATTTCTCCAACTGCCTTACCCCCCATTAATTCCTCAACCACCTTATCTCTCCCATTCATTACTTTGTCTACGAATGTTAATAATATTATAATAAAGTATTCATAAAGTCATTTTAATAATTAATTAAATTAATATTAATTATTCATGATAATTACTTAGTTAATTAGGGTTGTTACATACACCCACCCTTCAAAAAAAATTGTCCTGGAGTTAGAGTAATTTACAATA
>CBVK0100410223.1:0-12545 GCA_900067695.1 Picea abies | reverse complement strand
AATTGAGTTTGCATTGTAAACAATGTCACCCTTCCAATGTTTGGCCAATTCTCCATCTGACATAAGAATAACCCTACAAAAGTTAAATTTCATAGGTGCATGTTCCACTATTGTTGTTACAACTACAAGAGGCATTTAAAAAAAAAAAAAAAACTGGTAGAAATTATATTCAAAAACATCTGTGTTCTAGCCACAGAGAGAGTCATTACATGATTCAAAATAAGCCTGTAAAACTTCAAAATTATCCTGGAACTTTTAACTGTCTAAAATAGTCCAACCTACAAGCCCTGAAACTGACTTACAACTATTACAAAGCCTAATATACCATCTATAGAAAATACCAAGTATCAAAATACTGAAATAGAGCATACATATTAAGATTTGTCTAATGTAGGCCCATTCTGAACTTTCTTTGAGGAGTCTGACGACGAATTGAGATCTGGAATTTTCCTGTGAGGAGTAGGAGACAAAGTCACGTTAGAAATTTTTTGACTAGAAGTTGTCGAGGCTGGAGAGATAGGTCTAGAGAACAACTCCACTACCTCCAAGCGTATGGAATTCACTTCATCCCGTAATTGTTGAATTCCCTACCTCTGCTCGATGAGCAAATCCATTGCAGTTTGTCATTGAACTAAGACATTTTGCATGCTAATTTGAAGCAAATTGACTAGGTTAACCAGAGCCTCCTGGTCTTCCTCTTGAAGCTCTTGATGGCATTAGGCTACACCTGACCTCCTATTTGTCATAATTTCCATTCCACCTCCTGCCCAATTAGCTTCTAGAGAGAATGTTGTCCACAAACGATTGATGGGAAATACAACTCTGGGCTCTAAAGTTATAACAACGTTCAATTCTATGCCACCCCGACTCATAATACTCTCCTCACATCGAAGATATTTTGTAACAACTTGGCGTCATGTGATGCATCGCCACTCTGGACGATGATTGAACCTATGTTTTCCTCCATGCCCACCAGAGAGATCTTCAAGCATGCGATAAGACTCTAGCCAAAAGAAGCCATCATTCCAAGCTATGGATGAGGTACAATGAGAGAATAGTGACACCAAAGGGGTACGAAAGTGTACCATAGCCATTAAAACAGTCCCTATAACATGCAAAACTGATCGAGAAAGAGAAACCATTGAAGAGCGCTCATGTGAGAGTATGCATGGGGCTAAAGGTGCATGAGTTAAATGAATGTTATATCTCCTCATCCTCGTCACCAGCCAGAACGAGCTCCAAATGTTGTTTCCACCTGTCACTCCAATCCTTAGACATGTGTGCCTTGCAAGGCATTGGTTATACTTCATGGCCTCCTTAGTTGATGGGCCCCTCATTTGGGGAAATACTCTTATTTGTCTATCCATCCCAACCAACATTAGGAGATAAATTGATGATCAACCTAACCATCAATTCTTAATGTGCCTAGAGATTCTCAAGTAATCAAGTTAGCAAAGGAATCGACCTCGATATTATTAAGTCTAAGTACATGAAAACATTGAAGAGTTTGAAATGCCTCTGCCTCCACCAATGCTCTAGCCATGACACTTCTGAGTTTCATATCATTTGAGAGGGATCGCTTTCTGAACTGGTTAAGAATAACCCCAGAGTCTCCAATAATAAGTTTATCTCCAATGTCTTGGCTCTTTGCTAAATTGAGACCTTTATAAAGAGTGTAGGCTTTCTCCTGATTATTGGATGCTATGCCCAAACTCCAAGAGAAGGATGTTCGAATATGTCCTCCTTGGGAGTAGATAACCTCACTCCCTCTTGCTGCCCCTAACTACAAGAGGCATGTTAAGGAATAAGTTATAATCCAATATATGAAAATCCTTAAATAACAAGGAGGCTTTGCTCAAGAGGCAATTATAAAGAACAAAAGTAGTGGACTTAGGGAGTATGCAGGGTAAATAAATAGAAGCCACCATCATGAAATTAAGGGATTGTTGATAGTTGTATGGCATTCGTGGAGAAGTGGGGAGGAAGAGAGAGATAGATATGAACCTGATGCATAAACTGTATGTCTTAATTTCTCTCAATTAAATTATCGACCAGGGTAAGTAGACTTAGAGTTGTGACACAGTATGGGTCAAGGTAGAAAGGAAAACTAACGGAAAGATTAACTAGTCAAGATAATGGTTTACCCTAAGGATCAACACTCTATTTTCAATCTACAATTCTATTTTAAAAGATGATTTAAAAGACTCTAAACAAGCTAAAATCTATTTGAACAATATACTTTATTTTAAATGTACAGATCAATCTTTAACTACAAACAATGAGCTTATTAGTCTAAATGAACAACTCTTCACAAAGACCAAAGTTTGTTCACAAAGACACAACGTTCACAAACTTGATGGTTCACAAAGACCAAAGTTTGTTTGATAGATTTATGATTTCATGGAAACAAAATTAATAATATAGCTAAAATAAAAGTGACCATGGATTTATGATTATGAAAAGTGAAATATAATCCAACGAAGATAGAGATTTGAGGAAGAAATATAAAGAACACAGTGAACAAAATCACTTCACATAGTATTGAACCAATCATAAATTCAATTTGTGAAATTTCATAAATAAGAAAATAAATTTCTTTTTAAAAACATAACAAATCAATATATGATTTAAACAGTACTTTGGAGATGGTTGCAAATTCAAGGTGAATTAATAAGAGGACATTGTAGTTCAACTTGTCACTGAAAACTATAGTCCCTGGTGGAGCCATGGAATAACTAGACCAATATTCATTCCATTCATTTTCAATGCATCACAAGGCATGGTGAGCCACTCAGTACCGAGATTCTATCTATTTACCCCTCTCACTTACATGATTTCATGTACCATCATTTTCCATAAGAGAGGTTTCATTGGTGTGACATTAGGTAATTTGAGAGTTGGAGAGTGAGTGGATAGGTTGAAAGAGAAAGATAACACCCAATAATAGGTGGTGACATTTGAGAATTATAATATATTGTCTACAATGTGTACATTATTTTTTTACATGGGTTTCGACATTAGGGTTTTCTAGTTCTATGATCCGGATTTATGTAGGCTCGTTGGAAAGGTATCGTCAAGGAGATTCATTTTGGGGGCTCAATCATGCCTTTTTCTATCATTTAGAACCTCTATCTCAAAAAAACTTCATTTAGGCCCTCAAAATGGCCCCGGAAGTTAAAACCTGCTAAAAATAGTAAATTGCCAAAATTGCCAGAAAACTGTTTTGAGCCAGTCGGAAAAGGTGGGTGGCCACCGATATCTACCTGGATCATTCTATTATTCTATGACACTAAGTAATGTGTTCTATTTACTTCAAAACCTAATACACATTTCTTTCTTCCATTGATGCACATCCTAATTTCTTTGCAACTATATATACCCTTACAAACTACTTGGTTCCATTTGGAGTTCAGTGAATGATTACTCATAGGTATTTAAAAAAATTCTAACATTCCTATTCTTTGGTGTTCATTGTTAATTCTATGATAAATTTGGTGGCTTTGAAATCAAAACATTAAGTAATTGTTAGTTATGAAGGTTTTGCTTGCCATGTGGGTGCATATATATCTCTCTCTCTTCCTCCTTACTTCTCCACCAATTCCATACAACTATCACCAATCCTTTAATTTCATGGTGGTGAATTTTGTTTATTTACCCTGTATACTCCCTATCCACTATTTTTGTTCACTACAATTGCCTCTCGAGCATAACCTCCTTATCATTTAAGGATTTTCATACATTGGGCTATAAGTTCTTCTTTAACATGCCCCTTGCAGTTGTAGCAATAGTAGTGGGACATTCTAACATATGTGTGGGTTAACGACATCTAATTGAGGGAGGTTGCTAGAAGATTGAAAAATGAAATTGGAGGACAAACAATAATTGGAAAATGGTCAAAACGTTGAACATTTAGACCACCCGAAAACATTATACATATTAAACTTAAAAAGGAAAATTGGGCAAAAATGAACGACTTAGGGTATAGTTTCCACCAAAATAAGAGACATTTTATCGATGTTGGCTAAATGTTCTACCTTTTGGGTTTTTTTTGCCGGAATCTGACGATGTAAATCTGGACAAAATCGCTATATTTTGTTGTTTAAATTGCATTTTTGAATGCATAAATGGATTCAACATGCTGAAAAACCCTGGAGGCACTTGGATTATAAAAACTTAGCCACTCAAATATGCAAATCAAACAATTCCTCACTGGATTTTAGGCAAATTCAAATGGAAAAAATCGTCGGAAAACTTCCAAAAGGTAGAACGTTTAGACTACACTCTTTTTATCTAATAAATTTTATAGGTGAATCTCTATTTTCCTAACGAGTGAATAGAGATGGTAAGGTTTTATTCACCATGCAATTTTTTTGGGTATAGTTTCCATCAAAATAAGAAACCTTTTATCTAGTACATTTTATAAGTGAATGTTTAGGTATATATATTTTTTGACAATTATGAAAAAATCTCTATTATTAGGTGAATAAGACCGGTAAGGTTTTATTTACCTTGCAATTTTTTTTGGGTATAGTTTCCATCAAAATAAGAAACATTTTATCTATAAAATATATAGGTGAATCTAGTTAAATATTTATTTGACAATTGGGCAATGAGTAAAAATCAACGAATTTGGGTATAGTTTTAGTTGGCATTGGTTCTGAAGAAGTCGATCTCCGAGTATTGACCTGGCAGATTCAACGAACACTCCTGTAGCCTGAATGCGTTGGAGGGCATAGAAAGCATTGGAGGTAGCTGGAAACAAAGGAGATTCTTCCTCGGTTTATCTTGAGGATTCTATTCAACCGAACATCTCTAGGGATGAAAGTCTATGTGAACAGGGTGGTTGCAGGGGGGCTTGGTCATGACTTTCGAGATCAAACTCTATCTCTACGGCACCAATTCGATAATACAGGCAATTCAAATGGCTTTTCCCTATTTAGATCGGAAGCACCAATTCGATAATACAGGCAATTCAAATGGCTTTTCCCTATTTCAAAGTAGGGACATAATGAATGGAATAGAAATGGGGGATGGATATAGTAGGAATGGGTTTGTTGGCTTAGTTCGTATTTCACGAGGACTGATATATAATGGGTTACGAACTATATAAATTTTGAGGACGTGGAATGATTACGAATGGCTAGGAAGGTTGACACAACAATCAGCGTGAGAGGTTTTTGAGTAGGAGCATCTGCTATGTATTTGGCACAACATATTTCATCTTCAGCGTTTGCAACATGTTTGACAAAATACTTGAACATATTTTTGGTTTGACAGAAGTCCTGTTTGCAACATGTTTGAGGAAATAACTGAACAGGGTCTGGGCTTGTCAGATTGTTTCAAATCTTTATGAAGTCCCTGACAGGGTAAACCATCACCCTGTAGGTGAAATCTATTGATTCCATCTCCATTTTAAAGAGAAAGGTGTAGCCTAAGGAGAGGATCCATGCAGCTCTGCAATTGTTGTTCTTCTTTGGTAAGTAGTTAGCAGATTTTTTGTGTGGTTAAAAAAGACATGTTTGCCACAAATTTTTTAATGTCTGTTGGATTCTTGTTAGTACACATATTTGCTGGAAAATTTACAATAAGTGTGTTTTTGAACTAGTGTTCATTGTAAGCTAGGTGGGCATTGGTTTTGTAAGAATGTATGCCAAGAATGGGAATGTTAACATTGGTTGCAAATTGTTTGAAATAATGCCTCAATGAAATGTTGTTGCATGAATTGTAGTCATTGTTGGTTACATTGTAAAATACCCTTATTAAACTATAAATAAAATTACATACTTTGGAATCCTTTTGGTACAATACCAAGGCGATCGTGTATCTTTTATTTTCTCTCTCCATCAGCATATTTGTAAATGTGTGCACCCTAATTTCTTATAAATCTGCCTTGAATTGATTAACTATCCAGATCACCTTAGATGCATGTTTCAGATTAATAGCTTGATCATGATCTCCAATGGCTTTTATGATTTTCTGGTATGCAATGCTGTAATCCTTAATGGTTCAGTTGAATCCTTTTCTCTATTACCAACCTTAACGAACATTGAAAATAATGATGATAAAACATCCTCAAATTCTAGAGCATTTGAGTTGTGGACTGGGGTGTTGATTTCAACATTGTGGTCTTCAATATGATCTGTGTTTTCCTTGTCAGCTATAGATTTTTCTCCTAGAGAATATTCAAGTTCTCTTTGATATTAAAAATGGTGAACATATTCCAATAAACTTGTTTCCAGAGATTCTTTATTATAAGGTTCACATAAGCTTGGATATTCATCGATGAAGACTAGCAAATACTCTACTGCTCTTCTTATGACTTCACTGCATCTAGAGAAGTCTTCCATTGCTAGTTTTGACCCACAAGGACAAGAAAGTGACTTTGATACAACTGTTATGAATATAAGTCGAAATCTAATGTGGGTTCTCTTGTTATTTGGGGCCTGGACAACAGTGTTATGAGCTCCAAATCGTTATGAACCCAAGAGACTGCACTAACAACATGCTGATATGTCTATAATAATAAATCAAGTGCAGCTAGTTTACTTTAAAAACAATAATAAATTCAGAAATATATTAGCATTTAGCACAGTAAACTTGAGATCTGAGAAACCAATTGACAACAGTTATAAATCTATTACAAGAACCAAACTATCTCTGAACCTTAAATAATTGTGCGATAGGATAAGGAAAAGTTTCCCTGGCCAACTTTAAAAGCAAAATGGGTGATGCACTTGGCATACACAGTGTCTCATAGACTAATCATCGTATTCTATCATGTATGAGGGTATGGGATTTTCATTTGAGAGAACATTTCTAGGTAGAATACAAGATAGATCATCTGTAGGATGTATGGACAACAAATTGTTTATCAAAACTAGTCAAATTATATTCATAGGTTGTTCATAATATATAGGCACCCTGCTATGCCCCTTATCTAAGATCAAGTTCATCAAGTCCCTATCAATTTTTTCATTAATACCAATAGAAATTGGTTATGAAATTGAGATCATTTTGTCTTCTACAGTTTTCTCAGATAACCCCAAAGCCTCATAAATGATCATTGTTTCATCATGTGTCAGTTCTCCATCTTTTTCTACCTCATTTCCATGCAAATCCACAAGTGGTTTCATCACAACTCTACGAAAAAAAGAAACATGTCCTTCGTTTCCTTAAATTTACTATTTGCATTTGATGCTAAGGGGAGTTCGAAGGCTTCTCTGTTCTTTCATTCTCTACCCATATGATCATATTCATGGAAGGCATTGCATTTTGAATGAACACTAACCATCTGAATTATGTTGATAGTTGCTATGAACCCCTTCTTGACATCTATATTGACACAAAGCCTTGTGTAAGAGCATTGTTATGCCTTTGGAAATGTTCTATCCAGAAATTGCCTAACATTGCTCACAAAATATTAAATATATGTCTTGCTTTTGCTGAAACAGAAAGGTGATGTATCCATGTCCACAAAGAAAAAAAAAGACTAAAGAGCATTGTAGCATCAATGTAAGCGATATTTTATCTAGCAAAATTTCTAGGAATTTGTGATTCGACGAATGCCCCATGAAATTATCGATCATGGCCTTTTCTGCAAGGACCACCACCTTACCTTGAGGACAATTGTCGTGGCCTTATGCTGGGTGGAAAGTTTCCAAATATCCATTGGAAAAGGGTTTTCTTGCAGGGAGACTTGTTGATAATGAAAGTCAAAACCCTCACCATGATAACCCATTGCGCTATCAACCGTTTCCAATATCGAAGTCACATCCATGTTTACAATGATTTCCTCACAAAGTATTGAAACCAAGGGAGTTACGAGAGCTCCCTTTTGTCAGAACTTTGTATCATTTTGTTAAGCCCTAATATTGAACATTTAAGTGGGGTAAAAGGAGGTTGCCCCCTCGAAGAGGCTTATTATTTGAAATTATCTCTTTTTCAAGGCGTTGAGTACTTTTCTTGAGGTTTTTCTATGCTATATTGATGTTTGGTTCTTAACACATTTCCATTATTGGGGAAAAGATATATGATTTTTTATTTAATGCTTCTGTTCAAAATTAAATTTCCCTGTCAGCAAATAGTCTAGCTATCAAATAATGTGTGTTCTATTGTGGTGCCATTATATGTTGATTAGAATCCAATTATCTATACTAATTTTGATGATCGCACAACAAAAAAATTACTCACTAGATCTTGAATTTATAGCTATAGATGGAACACAAGATGATGGATTTCTTCCCAATTTTTAACTAGCGGCTTAGAGTTTCATGGCATTTGCAGCCCATGGTTGTCATACATTCTTTTTCATTTGTTTCTTATTTTTTGGTTGAGAAGCCTTTTGCACTGTTTTTTTGTGAAAGTGCTTCGTTTTAACTAAGGAAAGAATTACAACTGGCTCAAAGAGGTCAGGCACTAGAGGCAACCCACTTGCATGGATAAAATATCCCTTGAGGATGAACCTCTTAACATAACCACTTTCATTTGGCTAAGCTACTATGACAAGGGGTATTCTTCCATCAAATCACCCAGGTATTGCACCTGGAACCAACCACTTATTCATATTTTTGGGGAAATTGAACCTTGGTTGGTGGCCCCACATACCACTGCCTACACCTTTGAGACACAACTCCATTGGCATTGGTACTATGTTTGACACTCTCAAAGAACACCTTTTTTTTTTATTGTCTAGCAATGCTGACTCAGTCCCTTGGTTGTATATGACATATTTGCAAGCAACATTTATGTTGACTATCTTCTAGTTATCTTTGGACATCAACATATGTTCCTCTCTTTTTGTGAAACTTTAAAAGTTCATCTCTAGTAACCTTGTTTAACTATTTTGTAGTTGAGGAACCATTTCTTTTTAAATTTAAAATACTTAAGACATATAGTGGGATGCCTATTATGTTGTGGCATATTTGGATCTTATATATGTTGGTAGTATATTTTTATTCTTCTTGAAAGTCATAACTGTACATTGTTTTGGAGAAAGAATAGCACAAAAGAAGCATGGTGTAAGATTCCCTAGTAAAGATCTAGACCACAAATTACTGAATTCTGATGTAGCATGTTTCACAAGTAGGGTATGTTCTATATATCCTCTCTCAACCATATTGTTTAATCTTTTGGGTCTATTTAATCATCAGGGGCACAAAGAAAGATGTTGTAGATTGTCATCCTATCTAACTTGCATTTTATGGTCTTAAGGGATCTATTGACTTTCTCGAGAGAGCAGAATTTACGAGGAAAGTTCTTTAGACATATTGAATACACAAGGAAACACCATGTTGTATACACGGTTTATTTAACTTTTAATCCTGTATGTTGTAGAGAAAAGTAAAAATTCTTGTATGTGCATCATATAGGTATTTAAGGATGGGAGTTAACTTCCTGTAATGTGTTGTTCATCATGAGTATTGTATTTGGCAATTGAGATGTATGGTCATGACATGAGAAGCATGAACTTCCAACAAAGTGGCATATCTTTCAGTATTTCACTAAGGCTAATCTTGTGTCAACTCTGACTAACACTTGGACTCACTAGTCTCCACACAATATCCCTGTACAAAAAAAAACAATAGCTAGAATAATTTTGAGGGGTGATTTTAGCATGATTGAATCTATTGTTGGAAAGTTTGTATGAAATTTTGATCTCCACTCTGGGGTACTACACAAATTGTCTGCTGAATTTGAGGATATTTTCCTATTCAAGCAAGAGTGTTATGTTGATAGAGCCTTTCTAGAGGACTTGCAAGTCTTGTTTCAGTGTAAGTGTTCTAGTTTTGAAGTTCCAGATATCAGGGTTTGTAAGGCAGCAACACACATGCTTGCAGCAGAGGTCCGTCTGTTGCTATCAATAAGAAGTGGATGTAACATTCCCAGATCTTCAATGATCAAATGGAGAGTGCACTTGGAGATAATGTTACAAGTGTTGGGCTCGAAATAAACTTGATTTTTGTTTGTTGGGGTGCTAGTCGCATGATTTTGTTGGGAATTTGTTGAGGTCGAATGAGGATAGTACCTTTAACATGAACAAGTGTGTGTGGCATCAAATGTTTGAAGAGAAACAAACCAACAATGGATTCAATCTTTATAAAGTAATTTCATCATAAACATGAAGGTCTTGTAGTTGTGCACTTGGGATACATGGTACACCATAAGACAAGAAAATCTAGTGATTCACATTGGTTGATCTAAATCATAAAGGGAGGGCTAACTTGTCTAAGCATACATTAGAGATGACCTGTCCGAACAAATACTAGGGCTGTCCTGTGTCTAACAAAGCCTAGGGCTGAATCATCTCGATTTTTCAAGTGACAAGTATTTACTATTTATACACTTGTTTGGGGTGCCTTGTTGAGTTTTATTCTGTGGTTAGTTCAGAACGAAAGTGCATTAATTGCATGATTTTGGTTCTATCCTATGTTTCTTGGTGGAGAAGACAATGACTGAGTTAGCCCCTATTGGTGCATGCTTTTGATGACATTTTTGCTCATGTGCTATGTTGATTTGAGGACTGTTTGGGAGCCTCTTCATGCATGATTGTCATATTTGTTCATGTTTTGAAGTTGAGTGACAGTGGGAGGTCTAATTTTTATATTGCACTAGCAGGAGACCAAATCGTTGTAAGTAAATTTTAGGCTTATTCTGTGTAGACATCATTTTTATCCTTGTTCCAACATTCCATATGAGCCACAACCATCATTAAATGAGCTATTTATATGTGTATATTAGATATAAACATGAAATACCATAGGGTTATCACAATTTTATGTCATCATGCTTTACTGGACTAAAGACTACTAATATGCTTTCAGACTTAGTTTACAACAACAAGTTGATTGTTCAGGGGCAAGGTTAGAGTGTGGCTGAAACTTCTTGAAATTTTTCAAGGCATGGGTCAAATGTTTCAAGGAAGTGATTTGGCATATCCCCTTGACATGGTCAAAGGGTTAGTATTTTATGCCTTTTGCACAACAAATCCATAATTTGAGGTAGCAGGTTAGCATTCTTTGAGGAGCAACCACAAGGGTATTTCTCTCTTTGCTCTGGGTACTCTTGTTGAAGGACATGAATGTAATAATAGTCTAACTTAATAAAGAGGGAAAGACAACACGTGCTAGCTTTCCCCCATGGTGGAATGATGTTGTTTGAGATGCACTTGTTCTTGTGCAAGAGTGAAAGCTAGCATGTGCTAGCTTTCCCCCACAATGGGATGATGTTGTCCAAGATAAGCTCGTGCTTGTGCAAGAGAGAAAGCTAGCACGTGCTAGATTTCCCCCATGGTTGGATGATGTTGTTCAAGATGAGCTCCTGATTGTGCAAGAGGGAAAGATAGCAGGCGCTAGATTTCCCCCATGGTGGGATGATGTTGTCCGAGATGAGCTCGTGCTTGTGCAAGAGGGAAAGCTAGCACAAGCCAACATTAACCCATAGTGGGATGATGTTGTTCAAGATGAGCTCGTGCTTGTGCAAGAGGGAAAGCTAGTATGCCCACGGTGGGATGATGTTGTTTGAGATGATCTCATGCTTGTGCAAGAGGGAAAGCTAGCACGCCCACAATGGGATGATGTTGCCCGAGATGCACTCGTGCTTGTGCAAGAGGGAAAATTAGCATGCTTTCCCCCATGGTGTGATGATGTTGTCTGAGATGAGATTGTGCTTGTGCAAGAGGGGAAAGCTAGAACACGCTAGCTTTTCCCATTGTGGGATGATGTTGTCTTAGATGAGCTTGTGCTTGTCCAAGAGGGAAAGGTAGCATGCACTTGTCCAAGAGGGAAAGCTAGCATGTGCTAGCTTTCCCTAATGATGTGATGATGTTGTTAGAGATGAGCTCATGCTTGTCCAAGAGAGAAAGATAACATGTGCTAGCTTTCCCCTATGGTGGGATGATGTTGTCAAAGATGAGCTCGTTCTTGTGCAAGAGGGAAAGCTAACACATGCTAGCTTTCCCCCACAACGGAGTGATGTTGTTTGAGATTAGCTTGTGCTTGTGAAAGAGGTAGCTTTAACCCACGGTGGGATGATGTTGTTCGAGATTAGCTCGTGCTTGTGTAAGAGGGAAAGCTAGCACGCACTAGCTTTCCCCCAGGGTGGGATGATGTTTTCTAAGATGATCTCATGCTTTTGCAAGAGAGACAATTAGCATGAGCTAGCTTTCGCCCATGGTGGGATGTTGTCGGAGACGAGCTTGTGTTTGTGAAAGAGGGAAAGCTAGCACGCGCTAGCTATCCCTCATGGTGGGATGATGTTGTCTGAGATAAGCTCGTGCTTGTGCAAAAGGGAAAACTAGCACGCGCTAGATTTTCCCCATGATGGGATGATGTTGTCCAAGATGAGCTCATGCTTGTGCAAGAGGGAAAGCTAGCACAAGCTCGCTTTCCCCCATGGTGGGATGATGTTGTCCGAGATGAGCTTGTTCTTGTGCAAGAGGGAAAGCTAGCACGAGCCAACTTTACCCCACAGTGGGATGATGTTGTTCAAGATGAGCTCGTGCTTGTTCAAGAGGGAAATCTAGCACACGCTAGCTTTCACCCACATTG